>KN731481.1:0-12285 GCA_000816745.1 Ancylostoma duodenale | reverse complement strand
GGGGGGTACGTATTTGGGAACGCTAGACCGCACCCCCATGCTTTACCCTGGTTGCGGGCAAAACGCGCTGTCGGGCAAATTGTGGGCTAAACGGAGAATCATTCGGGCTGATGCACGACCATCGAGGTTTGGCCCGAAAAATGAAGAGGGTTGGGCCGCTTTTCGCGTCCACTAACCGCCCAATGATATCTCCAATAAGCGGTTTGAACAATGATGGGGAGAGCAGGGGAAGGAAAACAGGGCGCAGCAGCTGATGGATATTCACAAGCTAGATGTATTAGGGGTTACTCACGCTGAGGAAGGGCGCAGTAGCAGGAAAAGCACAGGATTCGACGCTGCATTGCAACTTTGTATCCTGACGAGCTCCAGTGATAATCCGGTCTTCCTTTTCCTGTAGATGACGGGCATGTTGAAAGCACTACATATGCCAACAGTTATCACCCCAAAGTGGCAGTGATCCCTCGTTTTGTGAAAGCCTCTTTAGTTGAGAGAAAAAAAAACGTCAAAACGGGTAAAGAAGTAAGTGATTTTTTTGGTGAATTTCTTTTCAAAATAAAGACGGTCTCACGGAAATGAATTTGCCACATTGGGGGAAACTTGTTCCTCCCCCCCCCCCCCCCCAATCGCGCCTGTTGGAATTGACAGCTCATCAACACGTTCTCTCGAGCTTGACTGGAACATTCTGCAGGTTTGGCATGAAAATTTGCCCCAGTAACAACATTTCATAAAGATACTGAGCGACAATTGTGTCTGTTCTGGTCAGGGTGATTTCACATCATTGTAAGTGATGTGCACCCCCCATCTGCACGACGTTAGCTAGCTTCTTCCACATGTGGAATATGTGCAGAATGTGCACGGGCTCAGAGGAAAGATGTGTCGAAAACTTTAATGAAGGATTGAGGGTGGGGTGTTGATGACGTTCCGCTTGAGGCAAAAACAATCATTAGCAGCTTTTTCGGCACCTGCATGATGAAAGAGATTAGCAACACGGATGGCCGAGTGGATGAAGCAGCGGACTCTAAATAATCATTCACAAACAGTGGTCAAGTTGGTTGAGTGGAGTCCATTCGACAGTAGAAGTCACAGTCACTGGCGTCACAAAAACATGGCAGAAATTTGCAAAAAGCCATCTTCCTGTTTCTGATGAGAATCTGCATATTTATTTTGCCTCTGTACTCCGAAGGATCACTTTGAGTACACATCGGTGGATGGGGCTTGAAGCCTAGTGGTTAGCGACCTCACAGCGGCCTGAACGCGGCTAGTTTTTCGGGCGAAGACATACAGACGACCCTGGTTCCCCGTTCTTTTAAAACGGTATTTGCACCGAAATTGTCTGAGTTGTTAATTATTTCCGATCAAATCCCTAAAGAATGAAATGATATCCAGGCATAAACGGTGTCCAGCACCCAGTCCAAAATGAACGAATGTACCTGTGATTGAAAAGATAACGATAGCGAAAGGGTTGCGTATGCCAAGCTGCGTTGCCTCGTTTGCAATTGTCATCTGCAGACTTCGCCAGTTCAGAATGAACCAAAATCAGCCAATAATGTAAAGGACTCTGATGAAGAAGACTATATGTATGTATTACCGATTGCCATATTACATCCCCTTTGATCGCCTACAAACGAAGCTTACCTTTTTCCGTCGTGCTCACCACCATTATTTAACCGTAGTTATAGTGCATCGAAATGCGATCCGGTTGGATAACGAAAAATATGTATCGATTCTCTCCGACGAGAACCAATATGTATCTTTTGTTATACGACAGGATCGGACTCCGATGCATTAGAAGTGCAGCCCTTCTCGCGTGATTCCTACGGCATACGGCGACGCTGTAGCAGCGACCGTTAGCCACAAAAATTTTCGCACAACTGCTCGTATGCTATGCCAGCACGCTATTCCACCCAATCTGTGTGATAAGATATGAGAACTTGTAACAATTTGTCCACATCATTTTCATTCATTCTCTTCACCGCGACGATATCGCAGCGAAGTATGCCATAGGCCTAAGGCTTAAAACGAAAACACTTCACCTCGAGCGTCATTTTTTATAATCATTACTCACCGGAGTATGCCTTTGCCGGTAATTCGCGGTGATCGCGACGAGAGTCGGTGGTCGCCACATGGATAAGGCGAAAGAAGAGATCGTACACATAAGAGGGACAAAAATCAATGCTTGACGGTCATCTTTTCGATCTTCATTAATTCTATACCATTTTGGCCGGCCGGCTAACGCTGGACCTCCTGACTTCTACTGAGACTCGCTTTGCTCGCATTCTTCTTCACAGCCCT
This sequence comes from Ancylostoma duodenale, assembly GCA_000816745.1. Lineage (NCBI taxonomy): Eukaryota > Metazoa > Nematoda > Chromadorea > Rhabditida > Ancylostomatidae > Ancylostoma > Ancylostoma duodenale. The sequence continues at coordinate 9,993 of KN731481.1, read as the reverse complement.
AGGAGGTATAGATAATTCGATGTGAGCGATTCAGCGCAAACGATTTCTTGAAATTACTAGCTGGCAGTAGTGATGATTTGGATGATAAGATTCTACTAATGTATGTAAACAAGGGATGGTCGGACTCACGTTGCGGCACTCCTCCACTTTTGAATGCCGGCGAACCCTCACCACAACAGTGAACCTGTCTCCCCCACCATTTGGGCACCAGCGCAGCCTCATTACATTGGTGTACCCGTCTTCCCCACTTTTAAACGCTGGGGCACCCTCATCACAGCGGTGGACATGGTCTCGTCTCCCCTACATTTAGGCGCACCAGCGCACGCCTATCACAGTGGTGGACCCGTCTCCAGCGGGTCACCCTTCTCCATCGATGATCCTTTGCACATCACCCGACCTTCTGTTTGAACTCATCCCTACCCCACTCCACTGCACCACACCCCTTTCTAGTGTTTTATATGATAAACACGATCACTGATCAATCGTTAAATTTCGTAACGGTCTGACACCCATACATACTTACACACTTACAGACACAGATGTAAACAGTCTAAGCCCTTTCTTATGTAGCATAATTTCCGGTTCATTTCTATTCATTTTTCACACCCGAATTCTGGGGATACTCTGAGGAATGCTCTCGCTCACCCTATTAATGTTTGCAATATTTCATTGTTACAGAATCACTCACTTCTGTTGATAGGCTAGGCTGCCTAAATCGAGTAGGACTACGACTGTGATCTGAAACTTCAACACACTCACATTTCCATTGAATGCTTCCATCGAGGATCTGAGCCAATAAGATCGCGTGCAACGTCACAAGAGCGATCGAAGGCAACAATCAGTAAACATCACCACACCGAAGAAGAACTCTTCCTCAAAACCTGCGACAGTGGAGAAGTGGGTGGAGTCGTTGTCCTCGTCAATCCTCTTCAACACCCTCGGACATGACCAGCTACTGTTTCACCCTACATTAGAACGAAGGGCGAGAAAGCTTGTCCGGGTCATCATGACGAAGATGAGCATCCACGCTAACTCGCTTTCTATGCTGGACGTGGGATTCAAACGGTTGAGAGTTCCACGAGGAGATTGACCTCATCATCTTCAATCAACCATTATGCGTGACCGGCGCCGCTGTTGTATCAATGCTGTATAAAGGATCGGACCACTGCCTCCTTCGCGCAAGATTCTTTTTCTTGTGCAAGGGTGAAAAAACAGCAATATCCAATGAATGGAGTCCCAAACCTCTCATTGATTGGGATCTCTCCAATTCGTTAGCCGGTTGGGAGAGATGCCTTTTGGGCAACATCGACGAGGAGTACCAGCATCTTCATGACAGTGCAGAGAAAGCGATGAAGGAAGACCTTAAGGGCAGTGTCTCACCTCAACTGCGTGGAAAGGCTAGAGGCGCCATCTCAGCCCAGGTTCCCGGCCGTTGCAGCTGAGATGAGACACTGCCTTTAAGAATAGACGAGCGGCTGTGTCGGCCGAAGACGCAGAGACAGTTGAACGCATTTGCAAGCACCCGCCGAGAATTCGCCGATTCTGATACCAATGTAGGAAAAGCAAAAAGATCGAATGAATGCCGACGCGAACCCACTGGAAATGCGGCGAATAAGGGCTGGCCGTTACGTTGGGTTCGCGTCGGCATTTGGCATCCATTCGACTTATTCGCTTTTCTTACACGAAGATAACCTCCCTCCGGAGTCTAGACGGAAAATTTTCTTCATTTAGATGGGTAATAGTGAAAGTCACCCACAACCTCTACTCGGACTTCTTGGGTGAAGTCGTCCAAACTTCAACTCGGACTTCTTCAACTACCACGTCTACCTCCCTCCATGTCGTCTTAAAGAGTACAGATATGTCGTCTCATCGCCTCCACTGTCGGAAGTCCTACATACCACCAAGTCGACGAGATTCAACCAGAGCATGTGAAGAACATACCGCCAGTTCTTATTAGCACAATGGTTAGGCTTTTCACGCGGTACCTGTCGGAATGCAGGATACCTAACCAATAGAAGACCAGCAAGAACGTGCTGCTATTTAGGAAGGGAGACGCGCAGGACGGTAGATAGTGCCCCATCTGCCTACTGTCTATCATCTGTAGTCTCTATACGCATCAGATCCTCCATAGGATCAAAAGAACACAAGAAGAAGTACAGCCATACGAGCAAGCAGGGTTTCGACAAGGATTCAGTACGATAAACCATGCACACGGTTACGAGACTAAGTATCACAATAGCCAAAATGTCACCTTGATATTGATGCAGTCCCAGAAGCCCTGAGCAAACACGGTATACCGAGTCAAAACACCAAGATATTCGTGATCTTTACAGCAATTTCACATCAAAGGAAAGACCACCTCTCTGGGACGACAACATTGTCGTCGTTAACAGCGAGGTTCGACAAGGCGGCACTCTGTCGCTAAAGAAATCAGTGCCAATCTCGAGGACGTCTTGCGACTGGACTGGGATAACATGGGAGTGCACATTGATGAAAGGCGACTGCATCATCTTCGCTTTGCTAATGACATCGTACATCGTCCTTTCTATCCAAGCGGAGCGGATGCTCCGAGGATGCGGTGGAAAGATCGGTGTCTAGGTGAATCTGACGAAAACATGAAGAGCGGATGTGCCTCAGATGCCACATTCTTGCTCAAAAGGTCTCTATCTGAGTGCACCACCTACGCATATCTAGGTCGGAATGTCGTTATGGTGAACACCTTGCTCCAGAGCTGGGCTGGACAAGGAAACTCAGAATTGCAAGTGTAACTCAATTCTGGGGATATCGTGGAGCTTCTCTCCCTGTTCTTTCCATGCTCCCATGCTGTGGATAGTAATATAAAGTTTCTCAAGCGTTCTTTCAGGGCCTATCCCTTCGCTGATGATACTGCTTCCCGAACGAATCGATGTTTATAACATAGACAACGACACCAACTCCAGTAATAGCAAGTATCCGTGATTTGAAAAAACTGCTTGTCATCATTGTACTTCTCGAATTTGGCAGCCTAGATAACCTCTCTGATCTTGCCCTCATTGACGCAGGTATCAATGAATCTTTCAAGAGTACATGAGTTCGAAGGAACGATAATAATGACCAATTTTGTGTTGACGAGGACACCGCCTCCACCAACTTCTCCATCATCGCATGTTCTGATGAACTCTTCTTCTCCGGTGTCGAAGGTGGCATTCATTGAACGATGCTTTCTCGTTTCGGTCGGTCTTGTGTCGTCGCACCTGATCTTTCTGGCCTTCATCATCAGATCCTCGATGGAAGTCTTCAATGCAATGTGTGCTTTCGTTGAAGGTTCAAATCGCAGTCATAGTCCTACTCGTTTTAAGCAACCGACATAAGCCCGGCGACCTCGTCCTCACTAATGAGAACGTACAAGTATCTTCCAAGATCAGGGGAACACCGTAATTGCTGTGTGTAACTTTGAAGCAAAACCATTTACACCCTCCCCCTCCCCCCCCCCCCCATGGTGGCTGAGCAAATTACGCGCTCGGGTAGAAAGCAATCTTCCCGCAAGAAGATGATTGGGTCTTTGTTTTTCTGAGAACCACTTCAAACCTTAGCCCCGCAGTCATTTGGATGCAGCAATACGAACAAGCCTACAGGTGTGGGTCAATTCGGCACCGCAGAGACACTGACCCTTTCCCTATATTCATCAGCGTCTCAAGACAGGCACAAGGTCGCGTTTGGTACACGGGTAGTCCCACTTCGCCGCCGGCATCTCCAAATTCCCTTGGCTATATTTCAAATCCTAGACTAGTCGAGGCTATGGATCTCCCTCAGCGTCGCGACCAATCGCTCGTTTGAGGGAGATGCTGGACAGCTGGACAAACTTTGATGAAAATCACTCAGTGAACCCAGGAAAACATGTCAAACGCCTGCGTGCACGCGATGCGGAATGGAGCCTTCTCACGCGCTTTGCGCGTAGTACACAGGGTTCCTTGTGCATTCCATTGTCACTCATAAGGCGCAACTCTGAACGATCTGAAAAAATTTTTAAGTTGCTCCGCAGCAACTTAAAAACACTCAGCAGACACTCTACTCAAAAAGAGTACTATTTCTCATCTCTGACCAAAATCTTGAGTGTCGGCTGAAAACTGAGCTGACTGAGTCAGCCTGACTTTGGAATTGTTCTCAGATGAGATTCATCTTTCAGATGAGCTTCCACATTTCATTGTGGAAGTGAGCTATTTCTTAATTATTCAGCAGAACCACTCAGCTCAGATAATCTGAGCTGAGTGAAGGTTTACTACGGTCCCTGGTATAGTCTTATTGTAGTATTTAAACATCCTCTACTCGCTATCGGAACGGTCTCCTGCATGACATTGGCTGAGAACCTCGTTGGGCTAAGGCAGTCTGCTATGGCCTGAGCTCTAATTTTCTATTTCAAAAGCAAAACATACAAAACTCATGGAAGACCTCTATGCTATTCAAGTATCCAATAGAATCTCGTTCCAGCATGACGATCTTCATCTTCATAATTCTCGCAATCGTCCTAATCATCATCATTGTCGTTGGAATTATTCTTCTTACTCAACATAAAAAGAACATGAAAAAGAAGGGTGCATCCAAGGCCTCCAAAGACAATGCGAAGAAAAAAGGCGCAGCAAAATCGGCAAGCTCCAAGTCGAAGGGAACTCCGAAGGAGAAGCCTAAAGCGTCAATGACTTAGGTCCAGTCAACCGTTCCGCACTGTAATATAGCAGTGTACACTTCTCTGGTGACATTTCACTTACTGATAAATGATTGTTTGACTTTTTGTGAGCACATTACCACGTGAATTTCATAGAATGTTAAAGCCCTCTCATCTTGATTCAAACGAATATCACAACGTGAGTGTAAATTATTGGCAACGCACCGAGATAAGAACTTTTTACTCTTCAGATTCGCTGAATTAGAATTCCATAGAAGCATAAAATTCGAATGAATACTCGGACATTTGACCAATTTCAGAGACTCCGTAAAGTTTAAGATTTTGGTTCTGTAGTAATCGAAGATTCAAAAATCCAAAGATATGAAAGTTTGGTATTAATATCCAGAGGTGGTAGCCGAAAGTGCCATCTAAGTATGAGATGTGAACAAGTCAAAATTAACTGCCACTCAACATTGAATTCGAAAATGTGTGGAAGCTTTTGGAAATACATGCTCTTCATGGTCCAGCATAAGCTGAAATCAAGACTTGATTAAAGACTGGCACCTAAATGGGAGCAGATATTGAAATTTCCTCAAAATTTCCAGTTCGCGCTTAAATGACGCTGATCTGCCGCTAATGAGAGAAGGATACCAGGGGTGGTAGTAATTTGGTGGAAAGTGGAAATTAATGGACAATTTCAAATGGCATCTTAGTCCGGCTTAACATTTCTGATCTGGAGGAAATTAGCAGGTAATCGGCAAGGCGGGCTTTGGAGGCGTAGACTATCCAACTCTCATATCGTGTAACCAGAACTTCAGGAACTCCTTGCGGCGTCGGCGGAGGAGACTTGACAGATGGGCAGGCAGCTCACCCTGGCACGGTCGCGGTCGGTCAGTTGATGAAGGATCCACCTTGCTAAAACTTTCCAGTGGCCAAGCTCATGGAGGTGTATTTCAACAGTCCGATGTATACATTCAAGCTAGCTAGCCAAGTCGCGCACACTCACTTCCGGGTCCTCCTTGATAGCTGTGAGCAGTGCTGAGTTATCGAGTGGCTGTGGTCGGCCAGGACGAGGTCGATCGACCTTTGAAGCAAGTTTCTTCCCCCGTGAAATGACTTAACCAACGGTGTAGCATGCGTTCGCTGATGAGAGTCTCCTTGAATGCAGAGTTGATGTTAGCAACCATCGATTCGCAGAATTGTCGCGGAGTCACTCATAAAAGCGGAGCTGGCGAAGGCAGTCCTTTCCGATTTGAGGCATAATTGATGCGGTAGTCTTGTTACTTGTGTTATGAATTCCTGATATCTTCGAGAATCTTCTTTAACATTATGTAGGCCACACCCCTGTATTGATTCATTTTTCAAACAAGAAGGGGTTTGAAAAGTTTCGGAAGTTTACTTTCTCGCCAACCCAATATTTTGTACCCAAGTTTCCCATAGATCTTTTATTTCACATTTCATATTTCATCTCCAGCTTGCATATAGTTAGTTACCAGCTAGTTAGACTATAATGCATATAGTCAGATTGCATATGGTTAATCTACACAAGTTTTCGTCAAATTCGCTGATTTCAAGTTGAAATGATCCTTTTCTGTGCACATGAGTATCAAATAAATGAGAACGAGGTGAATAAAAAAGTAGAGGCAAAATGTGTTTAGCTTGGACAAATCCAAAAATTTCAACCCTTTTACACTTATTTCATTTATTTATTTAGTCAAAAACGAGGAAAAGCTGGAGGGTAAACATAGTAAAGCGCATCTGTTGACTTTAGCTTTTAATGTCGGTTTCTCTTCCCGAGTGCGTCGCGTAATATAACCCTGTAACAGAATGTACCAGCGAGCCTACGGACGGAGACTAGCTGGTGGTCCCCATTTAGTGGAGGAGTACGACGCATAGGCGAGAGGGAAACACTAAAAGAAGTACAAAGTGGAAGCCACAGAGCAGGGAGGAGAGAAAACCAAATGTGATCAGTACATGTAAAAACTGCTGGTATAGAGTGGAGGGAGGGCACAGTTTGAGCAAGGAAGATTATGCGTGGAGAACACGATGGATGTATGATATGCAACGACGGATGAATCCTGGGGTAATTCTTGTGTTGAACACGTAGCTGGAGTAGGAGATCTGCAGCTGGCTGGTTGTAGGCAAACTCGTTGGCTGTAAAAGAGGACTGGGAAGGATAAAGAGACTAAGAATTTCTAATGATAGCCCTTCTTCTTAAGATATCTTTCCACTGCTCTGTTGAAGGCAGCTGAGGACGAAGATCGGATTACTTCTTCCGGAAGATCGTTCCACAGTTTTACAACACGAATAGTGAACGATTCTCTGAATTTTTGACTCCGCACCCTTTCCATACTGAGTCTGAATGGATAACCTCTAGTGAAATTGTTGCAACTTGATACAGTAAATAGTTCATGATAGTCAAAATCGATGTTCCCGGCAAAGATGGTGTAAAGCAAATTCTGATAATATATCGTTCTACGCAGAGCTAATGTGCTAGCATCCAGAAGAGTCAGTCTCTTTCTATACGGCATATGAAATAGACCGGCTCTAGCTAATATTCGTGCTGTAAATTTCTTTTGGGCTCTTCCTATTTCATCAATCAGTAATTTTTTCGACGGTGACCATGGTGGTGTACAGTATTCTAGAATTGGCCTGACATAAGTTGAGAGAATATGAAGCAACGTTACGAGTTGAAAATGCCCTCAGGATGTATTAGGTTGAGTCGAAAGTTCTCGGACAATGTGATAAAGATCATATCTCAGGAAAGACCCAACGAAAATGTGCGCTAAAAAAATGTAAGGCTACCCTTTGATAGAGTATAAAAGGCTCTTCAAAGCGAAAACTAAAAAGCATACCGAGCTACAGGAACTATAGTTCCTTTTCTGCCACTATGTCGCACAAGTTCAAGCCATCTCCACTCCACCACCCCGACGCCGTACTCTTTCTGTATCTATCCGGCCAAGAACTCATGGATGTCGATAGACGTCTGATGGAAGTTCACAAGGAGCACGTCCTTGCTGGAAGTACAGTCTACAGCTGGCATTTGAAGTACTTGTCGGGCGACTATTCCATCGAAGATGAAGACGTACACGCCAAAAAGGTCATGTTCGGCATCTGGTGGCGCATACACGTCGTTGAATGCCAGTAGCTGCTAAACGAGGGATATACATTTAGTTGCGCCCAACCTAGCTGCTAACATTATCATGGATTGTATCGGAATTCTTATCCCACCTCCTGAACTATGATTCAGTTTCTGAGGAATTTCATGACCATCATGTGGTCAAAGTTGAGAGCTCGTATCTTTTCTGAAGTGTTTTTCTGGTCACAGGTTCTGTGTGCGTACAAGACGACCACCTGGCCAAATGCAGAGCTAACACCAAATCCGACTTTCGTTCTATTCTGGCAGAAAAATAGCCTAACAATTTGGAGAGCACAAAAACCATGTTTTGCCTCATTGTACAATGTGTTCTGCGAGAACTATAAAAACGGGTAGTTAAGGTAGTCTTTTTGAGAATCACAATCGCGTGGCAACCCTTGTGATGTGAGGGGTATACATATAAGGACCTCACTATGCAGATGGAACTCAGTCCACTCCGCTTCGGCAGAGAGTGGAGTCCTATGGGACTCGACTGGCCTACTGAAGCCCGGTTGAAACCGTGGCCCATTGCGAAGACCAGGCGAGATGCCTGGGACGCGTTCACGCGCGCACGAGCCGCTGATGCAGAAATGCGTCCTAACCGCTAGCGGCGGCCGATCGGCCCTCAATGCGCATGCGCGTCTAGGGATTCGGGGCGCATTTTTGCTTTCGTATGTTTTTCGTTTTCAGGACAAAATCCGGTCTCCCGCACAAAGATAATGTTATCAATAACGGGACAAAATCCGGTCTCACGCCGTGGCTTGCGGGACAGAATGGGATGTTGCGGGACAAAAACTCACAAATTTTGATGACTCTCACTCACCCTCCAGAAGGAGGCACCATATTGCAGTGCGGGACTCCCGCACGCATGTCTGAGTCATTCAGAATGACTGACATTGATAGCATTATCGTTGTGCGGGAGACTGGATTCTGTCCTGAAAAAGAAAAACATAAGAAAGCAAAAATGCGCCTCGAATCCCTAGACGATCTCCGCGATCCCTCTCAATCACCAACCCTTCTGCTCCCAAGAAACCCTGAAAGTTGGGAAAAATGTAGAAATCACTTGGCAGCTAATGGATAGTATTGGGTTAGGCCATAACTTCGAGCGGTTTTTCCATGTTATCTTGTTTGGTCGCGAATCATAAACCATTTTGTAGCTATTGGTTAATCCTTTATAAATTTTCTGGCAGACTTCCCTGAATACCGCCACCCCTCATTTTCTATCGCTAGGAGTGTGACACTCCCATATCACTTGTTGTAACTGCCGTTTTTGTGAAAAGCGGTATTCTCGATGCCAATGAAAAACCGCACGAACTTTTTTCCGCAACACAGTATATGCTTAAGCCCACCGATACACTTGATAACCACTGTAAAAAAAACGTAATCGCAAAAAGCAAAATGGGGTAAAGCAGCAGTGAACAGCTACCACTTTCTCCTGAACTTTTGCACACACCCTACTGGTGACTAATCAAAGATCTTTCGTGTTCATCGAATTTTTTCGGGTATTTCTGCGTATATTTCAAAATCAAGACTTCAAAATCCTCAAGCTGTCAGGGATTTATAGAAGACCTGGAAGAGAGACAACGAATATTTATTCAGATATTCATGCAGTGGACAGTTGCATAGATTTATATATCCAAATGTTCAAAACCGACTTCCAAGTGCACCATCCTTATGATAGCTGAACACGTTAAAATACATATGTACATATAGGCGTAAGAGATGTTATTTTGAAGGAGACGTTGACAGTGTAAAGGAAGTGTTTTGCTCTCTTCATATTATTGTGTTAAGTATGAAATGTTGGATTTCGTAAGCGGTCAGTTTTACAGTCGCTATCTTCGAAGCTCAACTAGATCTTTTCTCACCTTTCTTTTCTTTATGAAGGTACATGCTCTCTCGTTGAAAATCACCTCCTTGATTTTTGATCAGCTTTAAAATTTTTGTTTGAAAGTATTTTTTGCGAAACTACTCAAGGACCAAAAAATCGTGTTATTTTGGAACATGGGTTCCATCTTCGAGCCATTAGAGCAAAGAAAGCTGCATACGCTAGTGAAGTGTTTAGGAGATATTCGTCTAGGGGAGGCACTGAACAGTCTTTCCTTGGGAAGTTCTGCACAGGTGCTGTGAAGCTGCGAACCGAACCTTACGATGAACCTGTATAACGATGAGCTAGAGGCAGCAGCGGATGCGAATAGGAGTCAAACTAGACCAGCAG
>KN731479.1:0-12287 GCA_000816745.1 Ancylostoma duodenale | reverse complement strand
TTTTTGTATTCATTTAATATTGAAACCAGCGAGTCAGTTAGAATAGACGTGAACAGAAGTGAGTAGAGGTACGGAACCGCCGAAATTTATCGACTTTTCTGACACGCAATCAATCGATCGGTCGAATCGCTCACCTTTCCGATCCGACTATAGCCTTCAGCCTCGTCGTCGTCGGACTCTCTATGTTCCCGTACACGAAGCAGTGTTCGACTCTTCGGGTCGAAACTCACCAATGACGTCATAGTTACGGGGCTTCTACCGAATTCCTCTTCATTGGGCCCGTCATAGTCTCTTAATTCCTGGAAAATATTCCTGCAATAGGAGACGTGGAAATGATAGCTACTGATCGATGGTGCTACCTCATGCATGCTGGCCCTACGTGGCTGTTCAGACGACTTCCGGAAACGTCCACTGGCTGTTGAGGACGACCTCTTCGAGTGAGGTTGTGATTGGTAGTCGTCTTTATCGATTGATTTCACAGAGGAGTATTGATCGAAATGAGGTTGTGGCTGGAAAATGAGCACGTACTTTCGGTAACATGTCTCAAAAAATCGATAAAATCAATAAATGCTCACCATTGAGTTCGGCCGTATCCTTGCTCTTTTGTTTCTATTATTCCTCTCATATGAATACGGTGGAATACGATGTTCTGGCAACGCTACTGTAGCCATGTCGTCAAACGACGAGTTCATATAACTGCTGCTGAATCGATAATCGATAAGATATGACTGACTGAGTATTGACCTAAGCAGAACCCATGTTACAGTACCCAATGTCATTAGTCGATGACGTCATCGGTGGGCGGTGCTGCCGTTTGATCTGGGCGTACTGTGCCGGAAGGGGCATTTTCGGGCGATCCTTCTCACGACGCCGTTCCAGGATTACTATGATGCTGAGGATCATGGTGATTGCCGCTAGAATCACATGCAGCAGGGCCTGACCAGCTTCGATCTGGTTATACGGTAGCGCACACGTCGACTGTACCCATTTTGACCTGAAAATACGGTACTCGGAAAAGTCTGCGGGGAACTGTCTGTGTAGTGGACGTACACCCCCAGGTTTCTTGAATAGACATGTTGAAACAGGGAAAATCTGGCAAACACCTACTTTTGCAGATCAAAATGTGCTCCACAGTAGGGGGTGTGTCGCAGGAAGAACGAATAGGAGTACGGTAGGCCAGCTGACAGCACCGGTCGGGAGATGTCGCCAAATATGCCGATGTACCTTGAAAAATGTTCATGGCTAATAAATAAATGAAGCCCGAAAAGGTTGCTTTTAGAAGTATACTTTTTCGCTATGTCAAGCATAGATATTGATTAGTTTTGCGGAATTCCCTCAACAAATGTCTTCAAAAATTGGCAAAATGTAGAGTTATTAGGAGTTTCCAACAGATCCGAACTGCTGATGAACAACCCATGGAAAAGGTGCGTATTGATTTGTGACCTTTAGCGTCGCAGTTGCATTTGTGATCTTTTTTGTGCAGGAGCACAAAGCATAGGTATCGAATGATGGAAAAAAAATCATGCTATTGCTTCAGTAGGCATTGACAAAAAAAATTAAATTTCCGAAATTCGATATTCTCTCCAAAAATTGAATTTCCCAAATTGGTGTTCTCTCTGTTTTTCTTTTTCCTTTTTTTTTGCAACAATGCTGTTGAAACGATTATATGTATTGCAGAAGAGTTGTACAAAAACAATAAGACGCCACTAGCACACGACTTTCGCAGTAATGGGGCGTGAACACTCACCACAAAAATATTAACACGTTCTGGCATATTGAGATTACAGTAGATATGGTCAGAGCAATGAGTAGGAAGATTCGCTTCTGGCACACACCAAACAGCCCGGTGATACAACACAGGATCTGAAATGTCAGCGGATCGAGCAATAAATCAGTGAAATTGCCTGAAATATGCTGAGATGAATCTAGAAATTAGGCCATCATTTTAATGAGATTTTTTTCACGGCTGGCGTCTGAATTTCCGCACAGAGAATGCATAACTATCTTTTTTCTACTTTTTTTTCAGTTATCGACCGATTTTGTGTCCTACAAGTGGTGCAATGGAAACTTCCATCTTCGCAGATGTATAATATTTTCTATCTATTTATTAACATATTTATTAACATTTACTAACATTCGCTTACTTATTCATTTACGAAGCTCACCAAACATGAGGAATAAGGGTAATTTATGCTGGATGCGTGCGACTGACGCGCGTGCGTCTATATGATGAAGGGTAGGACTCAGTCGCATCACAGTCGCATCACAGTCGCAACTCAGACGCACGCGTTTACGGCCTCGCGACGGCAGCACGTTCTTTTCATTGAGGATGTGCATGCCGCCTTGACCGGTCTTCATGAAAAATCCTTCGCAAATGCGTGCGACTGATGCGCGACTGACGCACGCACGCATCTAGTATAAATTACCCTATAAACAGGAACTAAAACAGGAATAAATAGCATCCTACTTATCGTGAAAAAAAATGGACGAATGGAAAACATAATATTGTAACACGGTGAAGAATTTAATCTTTCAAGAATACAGCAATTTTATCTTTCTTCGGATCTGTTTGGCATTTGCTCCGCGTCTCCCGCGGCGCTGCTGCTCTTTGTTTTCAGGCGGACTGTGCGATCTTCGTGTTCCTATACTGCCATTCTGTGTTGCCTCCAATAAACCATAAGTAATTTGATGTTATGACAGTGGAAGAACTCAAAACACTAGGGCGCCCAAGGCGATTGTGGATCTCAAGGAGATTGGGCCATAGGCGACGGCCAATCCTTTTCTGATAGAAGCGGGTGGTTCACGCCGGTCGACCACAGCCACCAGCACTCTTCTTCTTTCCTATCTCTTGGATTGCGTTGCTGTCTCAACCGGCCACTTTGCCATCTTTCATGCCTATTCTATTACTTCGCCTTGATTTAGGACCAAATTTGGAGTCTTCATGCGTTGCCTTTCGGAACCGGGCAAGCGCGCCTCTACCATAAAAATGACTCATCATTGAGATTCGAATTCAGTTGTTTCGCCGATGCTCAGGCATTACTGTGCCTTTGGGAACTTGGGCCAGGGTACAATGCCAGACCGCGACCAGATGCCCATATTCTGTTGCAATACAAGTATTCTATTCTGTCCATCACGCCGAGCGGTGTGTTCTCCATCTTGCTGATCTTGCTACTTATTTGAGTCTTCCTTAACGTAACATTTATTTGAATTTCTGCGAATCGCGATCATCACCAGCCATTCATGACATGTACCACAAAGATAAAAGTAATGTACACTCTCAATAGTTAAATTCCTCACCGTGTTACAAAGGCTAACTCAACCTTGCCCATGCTAGAGTATTGCTGTTTACAGCAAACCTTCCAAATGGGCTCACCAGTCTTACTGAGTGCAAGAGCAATCCCTTGCAAGATATCGAGCTCCATGGGATCTGCACAAAGAGTGTATTACGGTCGCCACCGATTCAGGGTTAATCACCCTGAACCAAAATCAAATCAATGCCGTCAATCTCTTCCGGCATTGCTTTCCGCTCATGGTCGTTGACAGCGCTTACGACGACGGGAAAACTGTCTGCACCTATAATGGCAGAAACGGACCTGAAACAAGGGCGCTACATCTCGGTTATATCCTGCAGAACAACGCTGTAGACGTCATCGCAGCCAAGATCCCGCAGCTGGGCTCGCCTCATATCCGTCCAGCGAGATTTGTCAGCAAAAAGGTAATCGCCGACATTAAAAGATTCGTACATATGACCTCGCGAACCTGCTCGAGAAAGTGCACCTCATCCATGCAGATCAGCATCCCATACATCACGTCCATACTCTAAGAAGGATGGGATCGAAATGTTCACCCAATTTGGGGAGTGTCGTCAGCGGCTCACATAGTTCGTCCTAACAGGAACCAACCCAGACATTATGAAGGCCGAACAGAGAAAGCTATACATGCTAGAAAGGAACACATCGAAGCGCTAAATAGCCGGTGGAAATCTTCATGCGTGTGTACAACTCCTATGCTCGCACTCTGTGTACAGTCGCGTTAGCCCTCAACATACACCGTTAGCCCTCACACAACACCGCACCGAAGGGTTCACTATCCGACTGCTACGACCAATGGGCATACGTGTTATTAGATGAAGCCCCCAAGCTTCCGGAAGCGGTACTTGTCACACTGCTGTACCTTTCCCACAACACCTGTTTCACTCTAATTAGTGATAGCAAGCAACTTCCGTCATATATAAACACACAGACAATTCCGTGGTTGTGGAGCTTTGCTCCCAGCCTGTGCTGGACATTGCAAACCTTAGGGGCAACACATCTACCTGCCCCATTCAGATCGTGTATTGACTTCACGTCAGCATCATGTCGCTGAACTCTGAACTGTTCTACGACAGCACCCATGGCACCCTCGTACGTGCTCGTATGTAGAACACCACCAGAACGTCGTACTGCAATTCTCCTGCATATGCGAATGCCTAATCCATCCATACCTGAGGCATTCATCAACGTACCTACCGACGCGATCCAGACGGTAACCCGTTCATACTGGAATGAGGCCGAGGCACAAGCTGTGCGCGTGCTCGTTCGCAAATTGCTCATCAAGGGATTCAATAGCCGCAGGATTATGGTCATCTCCTTGTATAAAGATAAGGAACTCTTGTGCGAACAACTCCTAAATCCACTGCGAAATAGGATAGATACAGTCGACAGCGAGCAGGGTACCGAACGGTTGTCATAATTTTCTGTAGGACTCGCATAACGCTCCGTAGCAGCTCATCGCTGAGTTTTTGTGACCCACGTAGGCTTGATGTAGCTTTATCCCGAGCACGTGACGGTTTTTTTGTTACAGGTTCCCTGTCGTGCTTCCGACGTCTACAGGTCTGGGAACACGTGGTCTTATGATGCGAGTCACACAAACTTATCGTGCCGGTGAACTTCTTCAACGACGTGACACAACCGCTGAACTAAACCCAAGGTCGGCCTTTTCGGTAGGAACTCTTCCTCACCATGTAACATGAATTCGTTCATTCAAGGTGTACAGTACTTTTATCTTTCTTAAAATCTGCTTGCGCATGGCGCTGCTACCCTTTGTTTTTCATGCTGACGCTGCGGTCGGTGAGAAGCGCAGATGCACATATGGAAGGGAGAAAGACCAAGCAGGAAGTTGGATGGACTCTAGGACTCGCCAACTTGCTGGAAGCCCGCAACCGAGTCATATCATCCTTCCCGTCCTCATCTCTGTTTCGTGATCTCGCGTTCCTACACTGCCCTCCTGTGTTGCCTCCAATAAACCATAAGTAATTTGATGTTATGACAGTGGAAAAACTCGAAATGCTAGGGCGCCCAAGGCGATCGTGCATCATAGAGGGATTGGCCGTAGACGACGGCCAATCCTTCACTGTATCGATCGACTCCTGTTTGCCGATTGCAGGGCTTTTCGGGAATCAGTTCCGGTTTGAACTGTTCTGCTTCATGCGGATCTATCGATTTTCCCGAGTTTCTCGGCCAGTACCCCAGCGATTCGCGCACAATTTAATAACCCAAATTTCCGATCAATACCTATGTTCTCCATGACCCCACCCATCCCGCGCGACCTGTTTACTGACGGATTTCGCTGATTGCTCACTATTCTCCAGCAACGTAATCACATTAACCTTGTAACTAGCGAGAGTTCTGCGCTATCCGCCAAAAACCAGTTTCGAATCAGTAAGGATCCCGACCTTCGCCTAGCTGTCTGCGTCTCTCTTCCGGTTACTACTTCGTCGATGTGCACAATGTGGTGAAACGATACAGAACTTGATATCAAAGTCGGCCTTCACATTGTGGTGTTCGTGGAAATTTACGAGCGTCGTTCGCTCGCAGCACGCGCGCAGTTCGATCGCAAAATTTATGCGATATTAGCAGCGCGAACGACGCGGATTTTATGAGGTTCCACGGCAAGGACACTATTTATATGTGCATCTGGCACTTGTTTCAAGGAGAAGTTCTGCCTGAACACGGTGGAGAACGATAGATGGACGTGCAGTTCAGATCGCATACGAGTTTTCTGAACCCTACATTAGGTCGAGGTACAGATCTTGTTAGCCGTACCCGGTTACGAGGCAGAGAAATGAGAAGAAATGCTTAGACTTACTCATTTTAATGATACATATTGGAGTACTAGCTGAGGAATTATAAATATCCATTTGACCTTTAGATAAAAAAATACGACAACGACAACATTACATGAGCTCCTAGAGGTATTCCCAAAATTAATACTTGGCCCTTCTTCTTCCTCTATATAATGAACGAATGCCCTGCGTCAAAATATTGCAGTACTCTGAGACGCAGTAGAAAAGTTTTGCTCCACCGCAGTTTCTAAAGCTTTTCTCTGCCAGTGAACGTTGCATCATCAGGAGCAGGTGTTAATCTGATAGTGCCAGTCCTGGACTGGGAGGCGTTTTCGCGATGTGTCGTTTTGACCATGTCGTGGATAAGTTTTGTAGCCACCGTTTTGATACCATGACGACGGAGATCTTGGTCCAAGCGGTCCTAATATTGCGCAGAGAGATCAGCAGTGAACTTCTGACCCAGGATTCATCATCCTTTAATGGGGCGTTCCTTTCATATTTTACCGCAAACGCACTGTCATCTTCCATTCGTGACTATCGGGTTTACGTGTCGGAATAGGCTGCTGTACGTTGCTGAGCAGGCGTGGTTTTTTATCTGCATGTTCAAGACACACTCTCCCATTATCTGACACTATAACGGTTTCGGCGGCTCTTTACACGGTAGGGAAGGATTTAGCCGATGACGGCTCGTGCATCTACAATGTCTGTGTTGAGTAAGTACGCCACCAACTAAAAATAATTTTTCAAAAGTAAAAAATCGGAGCATACCAACCAAATCACATATCAGCTGATGCGACATGAAGAGCTCTTTCATATGAGTGCACATGCCCCGCCAAAAACAGTGACACTGGGGAAAATAGAGGAGGAAAGGACAACGAACGCAGCGGACATTTATAATTTCTTAACTTAATATTATAGTAAACGATTTTCCTTGATGTTCTACATGTGTACACAGGTTTCGGTGAGAAGAAGGAAATGGCGGACCACTGTGATCAGCAAATCATCCGTTCCAGCCCAGCATAGCTCACCCTCCTGGTACAATGCTCCATACCCTGTCTCCACAAATACTTTAACTGGATTTTTCAACCGGACTGGACATCCTTTCACAAAACCAAGCCACCAAAACAGGTGTCGAGTATGCAAAGTGGATGAAATGGAAAACCTGAGAAAATGTAAGATGATGAACCAGGTCTCGCTTCTTGAAGCTCAATAGATCACTGATTATAGCAAAAATGTAACTTTAATATTGCATAGTAAACCTTAAAAAATCCTCTGCTCCGAGGTCTATGGTCTCTCTCACTTACGTCCCTACCTCTCCCTTTCAAATACCTTCCCCTCTACAAATTTAGAAATACGCATACACACAACAGCGTGAGCGGAAAGGACACAGAAAATGTACAGCAAGCCTTCCTTTGCTTCCTCTCATGAGGCATAGCATCCTTCTTGACTGTGCGAAAACGAACTCATCTAAATACAAAATCTAATCACTCCTCCCTATACGTCGATCCCCTCACATGTATGTACTCCATCTAGGTGGTAACGAAATCCCTTGAAAACCTATTTTCCTATAGGCATGCGCGCCTATTGTGCAGGCTGCAGCTCAAGGCAAACAGTTCTTTTTGTCAAAGAACTGGATCGAGCAGCTGAGAATGACTACCGAATTCGAACCTCTCGTGTTTTCTTAACCAAATCCTGGATATATTTAGCTTTCGGGTAGAACTTGTCCTTTACTCTGAGCAAAGGAGGAATCTGGTTCTACTACATAGTCGTGCAGAGAAGGAAAAACCAGAAATTTCTAGGAAAATTTTCGAGCCGAGGAAATAATCCCAATTCAAGCCTGACCCCATCAGCTCACTGGGGACACCACTGACGTGTTTAATCGTGTTCTTGACCTCGTTTAAACACGTAATCCCAGGAATTCCATCCCCGCTGAAGAAATTTTACACGAATTTAAATCAGCAATGGATTCGATGGATATTGATCGATATGAGTTGATCCCTCCCGTGCTCAACATTTAATGGGGTGTAATCCACAAGCCATGTGGTGGTAATCCAAACCAGCCATGTATGTTTGTTTGCACAGGTAGGTAAGTACATTGATTGGTTTGGGGTGAAGCCACGCCCATTTATCCTCACCTATCGCGCTGGAATCGCTCCAGTAGGAAGAGGAAATTCCACTAGTTCAAGAGGAGGCTCCATAAAAGACAAATCGGTGAAACTGAGGTAAAATTTGCGAATTCGAAAGTCTCAACAACATGTCACTATGTTCACTAGGGCGAGTGAGTTGCTCAGGGGTGGAAAAACTATCACTTTCGTGGCAGGACCCAAACGTTACTGGCTCACTTTTGGCTGGATCAAGTTGCGAGTTTTTTAAGAGGCTTTTTATTCAAATGAAAATATTTGAATAGAATTAGTACATTTTCCTCCTAGATTTTCTGAGAATTCGAGGAAAATATTGATAAAAACACGAGACTCCAACTGGTGTTTTCCAAATCCACACGATCTTCCTCAATTTTTCTTTTTTCCAAACGTTTCTAGCTGGGATCTTGAAAACATTGACTGCCCCCTGCTGCAAAAACACCTGTACAAATCAGGGAAGGCTTCATAGAATTCAAATTGTAATGATGTGGGTACAAGGAAGGAAGACATTTGAAGAAGGTACAATATCACATCAGATCGAGTCGCACAATGCCGAATCATCCTGATTTCATTAGTAAAACCATTTTGTCCCTCATACTATGGCGCAATCCACCCAGATCTTCTAAGTTCCCGTTCACGGATCAGTTATTATGACCTTGAGCACACCATGACGCCTTAGCCGTGAAGTGGCAGCCACCGAGGATAATCCTATTAGCCATAGCGATCAAGCGAATCTCCAACTACTCTGCTCTAATCCTTCAAAACTGACCCATTGCCAATGATCAGTGCTCCTCGCATCTTCAACCAAACCTTTCAATTTAGGATCAAAGCTTTAGTAATGTTAATTGTGTACAAAACCAGATCAATCCACGCAATTTTTTGCATGCGCAGCAGTAACTGTTATCCGATCGTAAACGGCTGATCCTCGCCTCATTGTGGCGGCTTTACAGCGGCACGCCAGCAGATTCTATGGCGCTGCGTCGAATTACGCGTCCACGGTCCCGCACCCGTCCGCGCGGACCAACCGCAACGACCCAGTTGCATGTCATGCGTGCATTATCCGGCACCTCAGCAGCAATTCACTTTAACCTACGGGATGCGCGAAAATAGTGTGCGCAAGTGGGAGACGTAGACATCATCAGGTGCAGCGCTAATAGGCAACTTATATGTACAGTACGAAATTTTTGTGCGTTTAGATAGGTCCAAGGACAGAGAGTTAGCAGCCAAAACACTTTATTTATTTATTTACTTATTTGTTTATTTGTTTACTTATTTATTTATTTACCTATTTATTTATTTATTTATCCAAACTATTTATTTTCTTCCATCCAGAGATGCCTAAACAAACCATATGAGGTACACTTTTGATGCATATCGATTGCTGGTGGACAGTTGCCAATATCAGACCGCCTAAATACGTATGAATAATGAAGTCGCCACGGTGACGGCGAGGTTATGTGCTAACTCATGGAGGATTATATCCTAGAAGGAAATAAATGCTATCAATAAATGCACTATCCGTGAGTCAGTCGCGGGTCAGACACACGCGTACTTTTGCGGAGAACATTCCATGAAGACCGGCCGCCATGGCATGTACACTATGAATAAAAAAGCTGCGACCCCTCAAACGCGTGCGTCTCGGGTGCGTCTGGGCCGCGTCAGAGGTGCGTCCGAGATTAACCGTAGTCGCACGCGCGCACAACGCACGCATCTACTATGTATAAATTGCAATAGACTAATGTTCACACTTATCTGCAACCATTCCCTCATCATACATGAAAATAAGAAAATGCGTGGGAATTAGGTATGAAAAAAATAGAATGTAATGAGAATAATGTAAGAGAACAAGATAATATGTATTAGAAAAAACATTTCTGAAAAAAAATCCTAAAAATATTTTCTCTTTACCTTGTCTTGCATTGTACTTTAGAAAAAGGAGAAGCAACAACAAATAAAAAAAACTGATTTCTTCATTTTCGCTAGTAGCCGAACAGAGCACTTCACCATAACGTGAATTGTTTTTCTCGTGCAGCTCCTGTTTCCCCTGAATTTTAGCCAAGCCCTAACCTCCAAGACCTTGCTATTCTCCTGTCAGTAGTAATGAACTTGTTAAATACCCAATTAGGGTTAACATTAATCTGTTTACGTTAACGTGCAATCAATTAATATATTGATAATGTGGCCGTGGCGATGCGAAATTGGCCCACTTTACTGGGGTCGACGACGGCGGCTGATCAAGGTCTAATTGGATTCGCAAGAAACCCACAACTGATAGCGGCCGCCGCTCTTGATAAGCGGATTTAGCGCGGCCCCAGCACGACATTCCTCAGGGAATTTGGGGGAGTTGTACGAGTAACTTGTGGGTAGGAGACGCAGAGGAAGCCCTTCAGATCAATGGCGGGACTTTCCCAGGTAGGTGATGTTCATCTCAAAGTGGACGAGTTCTTTGCGGAAAGAATGGGTATATTTTGTTCAAACGACTAGCCTCAGTCGGAAACAACGACTAATTTTAGAGAAAAAAATATTTCACTCTGCTGGGGGAACTCCTGGTCTCAAATGAGCGGAAAGCCTCGGGAACCCCCTCCTGGAAGGGAAAACATTCATAAATCCCGCCATAGGACAAACTCGTGAGATGAT
This sequence comes from Ancylostoma duodenale, assembly GCA_000816745.1. Classification (NCBI taxonomy): domain Eukaryota; kingdom Metazoa; phylum Nematoda; class Chromadorea; order Rhabditida; family Ancylostomatidae; genus Ancylostoma; species Ancylostoma duodenale. Next base: position 1,409 of record KN731479.1, on the reverse strand, counting down.
TAATCATAAAATGGAACTATCAAAACTGTTTTGTTGTCACATCTTCTCTATCAGGCACATATTACCTTCAACTGCCTGCAGGTACTATGGATTTACCATGCTTGGTTACGACAACTTCAGAAAAAGGGCAACATCGGACCACTATGAAATTGCTATGAACACTTAGACGCTTTCAAAACGCACCCCTTGGCAGAGGAATTGGAGTATTACTATTCTCCTACAGTGCCGGAGTCATATTTCCTGAAATGGTTCCAAGCATCCTGCTTGTCTAAAGTGACCGAGTTTTCCCAGCAAAATTCAGTGTATCCCGCTATGTTTACCATTACGGGTTATTGTTGACCAACTACTTTACAATACAAATAAAAATCTTCTTTTGGTTTTTAATTGCTTATTTTTGTTTTTGTTTTTTTAATTTTTTTAATTATTTTTGTTGTTATTTTTAAAATAATTTTTATTGATCAATTACTACTACAAAAAATAATTCTATGAATCTCATTTTCCATCTGCCTCCCCAAAGCGGCTGAGACCCTAGTTTTTCCCACGCACCCCCCCCCCCCTCTCCTTCCCGCCCACTTTCTGCCTCCGTCATTGAAGTATACCTATACTGACCAGGAGAACTCTTTTTTGTTATGGCGTGTAGATCACCAAATTCTCAAGGATGCTCATAAATGCCAAAGAATGTTTGCTGCTGTTCGAGGCAATTCGATTCTCATCGAGGATAACGGCGAGATAAGCAAAGAACGAATAGGCGCATGTTTTGCAATAAGACGTGATGGTTATTGCGCTTACATGCAGATTCCCACCACCAGAAATTTATAACATTTTTTAAAACGGGAATTCTCAACACTTCTTATCGGTTTGAAACGCATAATCGGATTCAAATACGTGAAGCTATGGGTAAACAAAAATGGCACACTAAACAGCTTGGAATCCATAAAAATTATAAAATAAAAACAATTTAGAAGATATCGCAGAGAAAGAATATTTCTTCAAAGCATTTCCCCCGGATCAGCACAATGATTCAAAGATTAATCAGTATATTCTGTTGATCCCTCATTTCCAGGTGCCTCACCTTAATAAGCACCCCCAGAATCCCATAAGCGATTACGATTGTAGAATTCGCGGTCATGTGATGATTAGTAGTAACCCGTTCGCAGTAACCCCCCACGAGCGCCCGCAATTAGCCCCGTTTTGCCGCGCGGCCCGGTGCTGATCCGAGTCGGCACGCTGCTCGTAAGGTCGACTACGATGATTTCCTGCGCAACACACACTGTAATTACTGTCTGAAACGAAATGCCCGTGACACGTAAATACGTGTCTGCCATTCGCCCGCACGGTCATCCGGTCATTCTCCTCCTTTTTTCGCTCGTTCCCGCAATCAGTCAGGGTCGCCGGCTGGCTTATTGGGC
>KN731476.1:0-12291 GCA_000816745.1 Ancylostoma duodenale | reverse complement strand
CCGGTCTGCTAGCTAATGCAGATAACGAAATTGCTGGAATGACCGCTCCACTTTCACTTTCTGCTGCGTTTTTGCCGTGATCGGAGCGGAAATAGGTCACTTGTACTCCGCGTAGCATTATGTATCTCAGAAAAGTGAAATCTAACACATAATCGCGTCAATTGCGCTGTGAAACACGCAAGAAATAGGGCGAATGATATCAGAGCGAAGCACTACCTGTACTGGATCACCACTTTGCCGTCAGCCGAGCAGAAAGCACAGGAGCCGAACGCTGCCTGTCCCTCGAAGCCGTTCTGGAGTAGGTAGTTACCCACTGAAATAGTGCTGTATTTTGCGAGGGGTAAGCTCCTAAGTAAATTATTTAGCAAAACCTGGGGGCAGTCGGCTTCGTCCAACAAGAAAAGTCCGCCGAAACTCGTTGATGTTGATGGAGCGACCGCTGCGAACCTGCCATTTCGCGTCCTCCTTGAGCGAATGCCAGCAGCAGGGCCTCCTGAAGTCGCAGCTCAGCTCCTGCGCGAGAGCCACTAAACGGGTTTCAGTACACGGAAGTAGGTGGAAGCAGATGCAAAGGAAAACTGAAATAACGACGGGACACCTTGCAGCGCGAGGGCGACGAGACCGGCACTGCGCCACAGCATCCACGACTTGTCCTATCATCGGGCCGCCCCCACAAAGCGTCCGAAGAAATCTCATCAATATGCAGAGTTGCCGCGTTCCATCGTACGTCGGATCATGGACACGTGCTAGCATTTTCGCCAACTACCCAGTTTTTCAGGACCTCCATGGTTGAGAGGACAAGGACATCTCATGCTTGCCGGGCTCTATTCAGCTTTCAACTGGATTGCCATAATTAGGGACTCTGCGAAGGTTCATATTTTCCTCCTGCATCTGTTTATAGGAGAATTTTCCCTATGAAATTTTCTTCTCAATTTGGCAAAATGCAAGAATTATCATCCAAAAGACATCTTTCGGGTCCAATTGAGCTCAATGACCTCTTGAAGAATCGTCGCGTCACTCTACGTATTGTGTCGTTCCCCGGATTTCCGCGTACGTTTTTGATCCTTGTCGGGACAATCCGCTAGAGAATCGTAGTAGAGTAGTAAAAACAATCCTGACATTATCGTTGCAGTTAACTGAACGAAAACCCGCAGAAGCGTACTTTACACGGATAGGACGGTGCCACTTCGGAACGAGTTTAGCATGGCTTTAACAAGCTTTCAAATGACAAAAAGTGGACATCGTTGGCCTGGCAGCAGGTGGACGATTTCCGTGACTTCCCGCCAAACCTGTCCTTGTGCAGAAAAACCCCCCTTCAATATCACTTCTTGTCCGGGTTAGCATTTTCCATAACAACATTGGATCTGAGGGAAATGTGACTACGCATCAGCAGCCATTTAAGAACTATTCACCTCCTCCTTTAGTTTGAGCCTATTCCATTTCTCCAGTCGGCAAAGTGCTTGTCTCTTTACGTATTCCTCAAAGGCAGGACCCACGATAATCTTCACAGTCGAGATTTTGAGTGTCTCCGTCCCTGATGGTCCCCTACGAAACTTGCACCGTCGTAGACATCAGCATTCTCGAGATATAGGAACGTGGATGGGTATCCGTCTATCCCCCGGATGAGTTGTAGCATGAAAGGGGATCGGTTGTTTTGTTTGCTACAATGCCATTCTCTTTGATAAAACTTATTTTCCATACCGATTTCCACCCATCACACCTAACTGAACCCGTTCAAACTCGGACTCTGTTTCCCCAAGGATCGAAACAAGGGCTTCCAGACCGTTTTTGGTAAACTTGGAGAAAATTGATCAATGTATTCGTGTTCATCATTGCAGGAAACCTAGGATTACACCTAAATCTTGATGGCCATGGCCAATTTTCTATGCGTGTTGACTTTAATGATAGCCACAGATATACAGGCTAACTTGGAGTTCTTCACCAAAACGGATAACCCGATTCGTTACCATAATACTTGGTCAACGAAAGAATAAAATTCAAATCTGAGTTATTGCTGATACTACATGGCTAGTTTTTTTTTCTTCCATTTTCTTCAGCTTATAAAACTCTTGAGCAATTTTTTTTCTTTACGGAAGCAACTGAAACCATCTGAGACCACAAAAGCCTCAATTCGATTTGGAAGCAGCGTAATTAAGTTGAAGGAGATGCTATTTAAGTCGGTAAATATTTTTAAAGGAAATAAAAATGTGCTACAGAAAGACACTACAGTCAACGATTTCATCTCTAGTCGATTTCACTTATCTACTGAAGGCTCGTGTGAAATACAGTGATCACCTCCTCAGTAGTGGGATAGTATAGGCCACAAAGTGAATACTTTCTTGCCTTGACTGGATGTCTGAGGTTTTTTAGCGTTCACATCCTGCTGTCCTTCCTGGTTGCCTCCAAAACGACTTTACCTCACGAATTAATGTTTTCTCATTGCTATTTTTTTTTCAAAAAAAAAAAACGATCTGATTTGACCACCAGCGCACATTATTTCCCATACGAATACTACAACAGCTTTATTCTTACCGGCAGCCTAAAAGATACTGTTATAGATGACTTCGCTCGGGTATTCTTTCACTCTTGTCTAGAGGGTGAGCCAAAAATACGGTAACAAAGAAAATTGCAGTCAAAAAAAAAAAGAATTCATGTGTAATTTGGAACAATGTCGTAGGATTTAGGTTACCTGTCTCATAATTAACAAAAGGCAACCCTTCTCATCGGGATACCGTCCATCACTTTAGACTCAGGCCCCAAGATCTTAAGTGAGGTCGTCGACTGCGGCGTGGAAGTGGTTTTAAAGTACCCTCCCAATTAATTCCAATCCGGTAGAGGTTATGAGCAAACCCAGACCTCAGGTATCAGAAAAAAACCCTGCTCACTCCACTGAATGAGTGGAAACAACTGGGAGGCCGCTCGATAAAGTCAATAGGACCTAAAATATACTTTCAGCTAAGTCGTGAACCAAATGTGACTTACGAGCCGGAGCACTGCTACGGTGAGACACTGTGGAAGGGTATTCCAAAAAGGTTCAACTTCGGGGCAGAAGATATCTCCACAGTGGAAAAAAACACGAGTTGTCAACATTTTTGGCCCACCCTGTATTTAACGCTGGTGTGGACAATAATCAGAACCGATAGATTCACTCCTTGAAAATGCCCATCATTCCGACAGTCCAACGGAGGCCCCAATTTTTTCACCACGCTTCCCCCCCCCCCCTTCCTTATTCTCCTCTGGCCAGACATTTCGTCTCTGACACTGATAATAGAAAATTGCAAAAAATCGGATTGTGCCCTTCTTAATTTTATCTTTCATTGAAGCTTGTTTTTTTATGCTCCCACCAATGCTTAGTGAACCAGACTTTCTGAAATGCTAGCAAGCATTAACATGAGCGTAACTGGTGTTTCCTTTTCGTTGACTGAGATAAATGAACTGCCCTTTTGAAGTAATAAATTTATTCAATAAAGCACATCACAGACAAAAATGATGACGACTAGCGGGACCAAAAACAAGTGACTTGGCAAAGAAACAGCCTTTTGTACCAGAATTTACAACAAGACTTCGCGAACCCAAATAGATAATAAAAATTCATTGCAGCTGTATAATTTCGAAAACATAGCAACACTCTGAAGGTCACAATAATTAAGCACCGGATGAGAAGACATTGAACGGATCAACAACTACGAAAACATCCTAAACTCTATTTCAGGTGGATGGGTAATAATTTTTCGCTTTTCCAAATCATTCTTAGAGAAGTAATGGTTAACGAATTACATAACAAGTGTAAATAGGGCGAAAGAAAATAGTTGAGAATGACCATAGAAAAGACTATGAACTCGTACAGCTACCACAGCGAATTAAGCTGCCTTCAAACTCCTGAAAAGCTGTCGTATGGAACCCATACGCAGATAAGTAGTCTAACCGCTTAAAATCCAAGGAGTGTGAAGAACCCGAGCTATCACACCAAAATTTGCAGAATGTAAAGAGAAGGCTAATCACAAATTAACCAGAACCTTCACACTCCACTAAACTGTGCCTCTGCTACACCGGTAGGATCGAAGATGACTATTTGCAACACTTTCCCCTATGGTGAGTAGGTTCTTCGTCGACTAGTTCAATCCTGCGACCCCTAGCGGTTCCATCAACGCGATTTCTCGAAGAGTCCTTTGCTGCTGTCACCATCGCTGAACGTTATTTACGATTAAAAAGACGCTAAACTACAGAAGATGAGAGGAAATCAGGTTCACCTTTACATAATTTTTCAAAAGCTTGTGCTATTCCAATATCTTCTTTTGCAGAGGTTTCCTCATACATGGCACCCATGGATGAAGCGTACCTGTTAATAGCCTTATATAATGGAAACAAGCATAAACAGCTCGAGCGCTGCTGAAAATCTGCCTACAATTTGACGGTGATGAGCATCTACAATCTGACCTAAGTGAACAAGACTTTCCATGCAAGACAACCTCGAAGCGATAGGATGGATAAAGGCATTGTGCGCGTGAAAGAACAGCTCTTCAGATATACCAGAAATTCTAGCAACAGGTTTCAGTACTCTCTTCAAAAGAACTAGCACTCGAACACTCACTTTTTTTTAAACATGTGATCTAGCTGAAAAGTTTGGAATTCGGTGCAAGCCCATATTAACTATTGTTCAATCAAATAAATAAAACTCAAGAAGACAAAAAAATCTGAGCTGGCTTCACACAGAAATTGCTCCACAGTTTTCCTAGGTGAGGAAAGACGTACATAGAAGAGATGGGTATGAGTGCAAAACTATGCTGAACGAAAGGAGAGCGAAATGCAACTGAAAAATAGACACGTTGAACTCCAGACAACAGCTGAAGCGAAATATCGAACAGTTAGCAGTTGATAGGCCTCGTTAGACTCACTATAAGACAACAAATATTTGCTTGAGCACCCATTTGAAAAACAGTAATCATTTAGGGTAAATCAAAACGTACTCTTGAGCTTCTTCAAGTGGAACTGTTCTGTTTCTCGCCAAATCGAATTTGTTCCCGACAATCATTAACACTACTGAATCTCCCAACGCTCGCTGTAACTCTTTCAACCATACTTTCGCCTGGAATCGTGATTTACATTACAAAGAGTGGTGTAATCAAGTATAGGCGATCGGAGGATATGGAAAACAGAACCCACTCTATCGAAAGATCGTTGATCGGTGATGTCATAGATGAGAAGAGCTCCTTGGCTACCGCTAAAAGAAATAATTTACTAATCAAAACTAAATAGTGAGATCAGAGTTAAAAGCACATTACAATTACCATAAGTTGTACTCTACACACCATTTCGTATATCTTGGGACTGGAGTCGTATGGTGAAAGGTGAGGGAAGTAGCTTTTCGGAAAAACGATTCCCCAGCTTGAGGAAATTTTCACAACAGGAGTATCCCACCGTGGCTGTGTTAGCGCTGCTACCTGGTTGTGTAGCCAACACAAAAATAACACATCCCCCCCCCCACCCCCAAGTGGCGGACGCAGAAAGTGGACGGTATACTAGCACATTTATTCGACCGTCCGAATGTCGAACATTTCAAATATTCTAGTGATCTAATAAATTCGAAGATGGAAAAAAAACTTTCTCGATTTTCCGAGTTCGTTCAGAAAATGAGGTTTTTGAAAATGCGAACTTTCGATTAAATTCGATCATTCGAATGGACCAAATGTGCAAGTTTAAAGGACGGAAGCGGGTAGGGGGGGGGGGGCGTGGGTTCTCCGCTAGTTTGGGGACTCGAATGGAAAACAAAAGCAACAAAGACATTGAGTATTATAATAAATAATTAATAAAAATTATTTGAAGAATAATAACAATAAACAATTGGAAAGAAGCTCATACAAAGCTTCTATATACTTTACAAAGGAATTTCAAACCACGCCCCTATCCCCCCGCATCCACCACTGGTCCCCCCTCCCTTCACACATTCTACAAGTGAACGGAGTCGGCCAAACAGCCCATGTGCATTCAAATAAGTATCGCCATTTGGGAAGAAAACTTCCAATGAATATCATGCCTCACCGATAGTAGATCGGCCCAAGTGCATGATATTTCTCTTGACCTGCGGTGTCCCAAATATTCAGTGTGATATGGACACCATCGATGTCGACTTGCTTGGATTGGAAACTAGCCTAAAACAATGATAGCTCACTTAAAGAATAACTGAGGAGGAAATCTAGTAAAGTAACCTGAATAGTGGATATATGTCTTGGGCTGAACTTGTTCTCCACGTATCGCATCAGTAACGAAGATTTACCTACGGCGCCCTCACCAAGTAAGACTACCTACAAAAACACAAATGTTGTAAACGAGCTTAACGAGCGATCTTTTCAGAAAAAAAGGTATAATCACCTTGAATTGGTAGTCTTCTGACGTCCCCGCTCTTTCCATGAATTGCACAGAGTTGGATCTTCAAAGGACCACTACGATTACCTTTTAACACTAGCAAATGAATGAAAAGTAACAAAAGAGTGCACAGGAAATGTTGTGGCATATGATCCACTTATTGCGCAAGCATGAATACCACGTAAAATATTTATATGCACAACAAAAACGAGAAAACGAAGAAAAACAAAGAGAGATCAGTGTTTACAATTGCCCGCACTGCGCAACAAGAATGGGAATCTTCGGCTTATTATTTGCTCCAGTTTGGACATTTTCGATTTTCCGCACGGTTAATAAACCATCGAGAACACGTCCTAAACTCACAGAAGAATTTTGAAACAAGCTCATCTGCTGGATGGACGGGTAATCAAGGAAAAGTATCTTAAAAATTACCGAAGACGACATGTTTTCCGTCCAAGAAGTCCGTCTTAGCGCAAGTAATGAAAAACTGACATCCATTGGTATCTGTCCCCGCATTCGCCTAAATAAAGTCGGTGCATTGAGAAACGTATGACAAATCATAAAACTACAAAAGCACCATAGAGAGAATTCCTGGTCCATTGTGTTGCAATTCGAAATTTTCGTCACGGAACTTTGCCCCGTATATGCTCATCATACCCGTTCCATCTCCCTGAAAAATCAAATTGAAACAGAAAAGGGGAATATACAACATATTCAAGAAGGAAAGAAACTTACATTCACGAAGTCTCCTCCTTGAATCATGAAATCCTTAATCACTCGATGAAACTGGCTATTTTTATAGCCCACAGGGACACCGTCTTTGCGGAACTCTCCAGTACAAAACTGACGAAAATTTTCTGCGGTCCTTGGTGTGACGTCAGCAAATAACTCCATCTGGAGAGTGAAAAAAAATAACAAAGTAACACAACAATGAAAAAAAAACATTGAGGAATGAGTGTGCATTGCATCTTCTTACCACTATCGTTCCTAGAGGAGCTCCTCCTGCTGTCATTTCCATAAACACGATAGGGTTATCAGGATGCCGCAATTGTTCAGCATATTTGTCGTAATCAGACATTTGCGGTTCTGAACAACAACGGGAAGGTAAAGAAATGAATGAAATGCTACGACGACAGATAACGAAACACATGCCTTATCACGATGAGCAAAAGAGGAACACCACTGAGAAAAAACTTCACTTGAAAAAAGAAAACCTCGAGAAATTTTAACTTCTAAACCTAATTTTGAGCGTGAACTGAGTGTTGCATCTGAGATTTTAGATGTGCACTATCCCAAACATCCCATCTTTAAGAGTGTTGTTTGTCGCATTTGCTCGACTATAACCATCCTTAGTCAGGGCTTTCTAGAACCATGAAACGAGGAGAATAAACTATGTCTTCTTGGAGTGCCCGCTGCTGGACATTAACGTACCCCATGCACGGAGCTAGACTTATACGGGAAACTTGCACAGAACTAATGGAACTTTTTGCCCTAGTGGAAATCGAACCCTGGACTAGGTGGGCGGTGATATTTCCGGGAAAGTCGTATTTTTGGAGGGTGAGAAAGGGGTCCTATGGCTGTCGACTCTCACTCATCACCTTGTTTATACCTCTACTGATTCCCGTTGATTATCACATCCTCCTACGTTAGGAACATCTCCATTCACCTTACCCTATGGCTACCGCAGGCGCTAGTCACAATCACAGGTGGTAGTGGCCACTGCACCGAATTCCTGAGCCATTCGAAACTTACTGGGACATACACACTCAGGAAATGTCATCGTTTTTAAGACACTTTCAACCTTGAAACAACGGGTACGGGGAATTTCAGCCGCCGGAGTCCGCAAGATGCAGTATCTTCCGCCGCGACGAGGTTAGTACTGGTCAGGTTGCAAAAGGGAGAGTAGGGATCAGTACTGCTCCGCGCATGCTTCAAATTCAGGAAATTCAGGACAAAGCAACTGATCGGAGGATTTGATGCAATTCGACTCGAAACGACTATACCTATACAGTATCCCTTGTTATCTCACGTTGAAGATGGACGGAAATTCAACATTATAAGGGAAAAAACATCACCAAAACCGTAACTTGCCCTAATACGGAAGCAAACAACAAAAGAGCCCTTTCCATAGGTACGAGCAATGTAGTTTTGGCAGAAGGAAGGGAGATGGACTAGATTGAATATTAAAGAATTTAAAACTGAGGTAATGTTTTCAGAGGAAATAAATACAGCTAGAAGAAAGAAAGGTGGCTTCAAAATGGAACCATTTCACATAAAGGCACCTGTTAGCAGTCAGGCAAAAAAAGGAAAGAGTAATCCATACCAGCGCGTTTTCGAAAACAGGAACACGGCAAACAGAAGCGATATGGGAGGAATACCACAATATCGATCTCATTACAAGACTACTCTCCAGCAAATGATTCGCCAGCTTACATTTCCATAAGCAAGCAGAACGGGCTAGTCATTCAAGAAAATATTTCTTTTTTTGTTCCATCGATGAACACACACCCAAAAGCACGATACAAACATTAAACTGCTGTTAGCTCCGTAGAATTACACACAAACGCGGTTATTACGACTTGAAAGAAGTTCTCCTGTTGAAAATAATTGAGAAAGTGTTCAGAAAAGCTGGAAACCACTGGAACGGACGATGCTTGGGGGTGCGAGACCGGCGCGGACGAGTTCTCAGAGCGGCGACGTTGCGGCAACTGTTCGTACGAGTTATCATGGCGCTCACTCGCAGGCACAAGTTGTGCGCTGGCTCGTCGTCGGTTTTTAATGATGTTTTCAGTTTTGTCCCACACGGCTGCCCCCAAATTCGATCGGTTCACAGTGTGTGCGTTGTGCAGGCTGCTGGTCAGTGTGAAGACAAGGATGGTTCGCTAATCCGATCCTGATTTATTTGTCCTGATAATCGCAGCTAATGTCCTAATGTTTTGTGGATACCAAGCGTAATTGACAACTTGGCTATGTCCAACCTCTCTTCCATTCTTTCCATTTCTTTCCTCTTCTCTGCAGAAAGTTTTTCACTTCGCGTTCTCACTCACCTGAAAACTGTTTTCCTTAAGCGATTTCCGTGTTGCTGAGTTTTTGCTGGGACTTTTCAGGGTACAACATGAGCGGTACTGACGTTGACGCCGATGGCCTTATTGAGGTGCATAAATGTTTTCTTGTTTATTATACATATTCTTTTTTGGCGCAAACAGCTTTGGGCGTGAAGGTTCAGCTTTGTTTAATGTAAATGGTTGGAAGAGATATTATGCAGGTTTGAATCAGCAGTACCGCTCGCGGTAATATTTCGTCATGTGCGAAGTATCCAGAACTTTTGTTCCAATTACGTAGCCCTGTCGACAGGAACTCCGGTACGAAGACCCGGTTATGGGGCTCCTGGCGCATGCGTTGCATCGCATTCTTTCCCACACTGGTACCACTGAGTCGTTTTGCATCGGTGAAAGTGTTTTCTCCGAAAAAATTGGTCATGATAATGAAGATAAGTGGTCATGAAGCATGTTTCCATTGTCACAATGAATTCTTTTGAGCTGAAAGGCTCAAGAAGGTCACATTGGTCCAATTCTGTCACAGCGCTTGGGAATTAACACACTAAAGTTGCTTGCGAAGTCACTAGTTGCAAAACTACAGTGGTAGTGACGGAGATATATCGCGAAATAATGGAAACGCTCGTGACTTGGCCGTCAGGAGCCCTGCAACCGGGTCTTTGTACGGGAGTTCTGTCGACAGCAGAAGCCCCAGCAGAATGACATAGCATTTATATTGATAAAAGAAGTTCAACCTTTACTGTGTTGATGTAGTGGAAAGCTTTGTGTGTATCAGTGTTGAAGTCTAGCGAAGAGGTATCTTGTTGGTAGCTCCATGCATTTTTTCTGTCTTCTTTAACAATATTGATGACTATACTCACCTAGAATTTTCTCTAACATCTAAATTTCCTACGAAAGGAGCGGTGTGAGCTATAATTTTCAAGTGTGGTCCTTCAGCGGTGTGAGCTATAATTTTCAAGTGTGGTCCTTCAAGGATGATATTATTCTTCACGTCATCAGCGAAGCAAATAAAATGGATTTGGCTTTAATTTCCTTTTATTCGGCACTGTTCCTTTCACACAGTGAAACATCTTTGTTATTCAGGGCAACTATGATCAAGTCGTGTCAAGTTTCGATGACATGGAACTGAAGCAAAATCTGCTGAGAGGAATCTACGCTTTCGGTTTCGAGAAGCCATCTGCAATCCAGCAACGTGCGATAGTTCCGTGTACGACAGGTATCATTTATTTATATCAGCATTATTTTGTTTTGCGATGTAATGGCCATATTTCGCCAGGTCGCGATGTCATCGCACAGGCTCAATCCGGAACTGGAAAAACTGCTACGTTCTCAATTTCAATATTACAACGTATTGATGAGAATGAACCAAATGTACAAGCGCTTGTCATGGCTCCTACACGTGAATTGGCACAACAGGTAATTGGTACACTTCGAAATTTTCGTCGTTGTCCTCGCAGTATTCAGCTATGTTTTTGTTTCATGTGAAATTGTTGTTATAGATCCAGAAGGTTATGTGTGCACTTGGAGACTACATGAACATCAAAGTTCATGCTTGCATCGGTGGAACGAGCATTCGTGATGACCAACGCAAACTGGAAAGTGGAGTGCACGTCGTCGTTGGTACACCCGGTCGCGTCAATGACATGATCAATCGCAATGTCCTTCGTGAGTAAAATCTGATGGCTTTTTTCTGCCTACTGTGGCAGTGGCATTCTCTGGTGAAACACTTGGATATGGACCACTATTCATAACAAGAGAAGGTAAACTATAGCAAGTGTAACTTGTAGATTCGCTGCAATATCCTGCTGTGCGTTTTATTTATTTTGTTGCTTAAACTAGCTTTTTCAGAATGTCGTCACCAGTGTATTATGTCAGATTATTTATTCTTTACCGTAATTATATCCATCCCAAGAACTTGAAACTGTAAAGTTTACCTACTTTACCTCCTCCCTTTTAGAATGGACCCATTGATGTGTGATAGTGCTACTATGGTAGTATTTAGCATCGTGATTGAATTTCTTATGTAGCGCTGTGGGGCCCTATATACTCTTTTCTGATTTCACTTGTTCTGAATCTATGACAATTAATGGTTTTTTTTTACGATCATTGTTTGAAATTTCACTACACTGCAACAACTTACCGGACTTAGGTTTAGTATAGCAGCACTCGGTTTAAACATATTTATCATCCCCAGAATAACGTTGAACTGAGTGTTGGATTTTGGTTACAAGTGTTCATGTACCTGGTTTGTGAATTTTTAGTTTTGGTGGGTACTAGTGTCTTTCATGATGGTGGAAATCGAGTAATTATCCTGCACTCGCTTTTCATTAGAGGCTCTCAAAGATGATTTTGATAAAATCTAGTTATTCGCATAGTTTTTTGTTTTATAGAAGTCCCTTTTGTTTTAAGCCCAAAGTTAAGGCTTTAGGTTCAGGAAATTTCTTTTAGAAACAAGCCGTATCAAGATGTTTGTGTTGGACGAAGCTGATGAAATGCTTTCGCGTGGTTTTAAGGATCAGATCTATGAAGTATTCAAGACTTTGCCTCAAGAAGTGCAGGTTGGTGAGAAATGTGCCACTTGTCAACCTTCTCCACAATTTTTTCGAGCACGGATATTAATTTCTAACATAGGTGGTGTTGCTGTCCGCTACCATGCCAGCAGATGTTCTTGATGTCACAAATCGTTTCATGAGAAATCCGATCCGCATTCTTGTGAAAAAGGAAGAGCTTACTCTTGAGGGTATTCGACAATTTTATATAAACGTGCAGAAAGACGTAAGTAATCAGTTACTCTGGATTTACATGTCGGTATCTCACCTTGACCATACTGTTTCTAGGAGTACAAATTTGAAACACTTTGCGACCTCTACGA
>KN731475.1:0-12291 GCA_000816745.1 Ancylostoma duodenale | reverse complement strand
TCTGTCGTGTAGTAATATGTTGTTGTTCATGTCCTACTAGTTAATAACCGCCATTGTGGGCGGGGCCGGGGTTGGGGGCGCAGCGTAGGGACCTTGTGAGGGAGACGGGAGGACGGGAAGCGTTATCCTAGGTTGCCGGCCGGGTACGTCTGTGGGGATAGGCCGCCATTAGGTAAGTAGGGAGCGCATTCTCCACGGACGCGGCCAATTGTGCTCGGGGTCTAACCTGAGCCACTGAACCGCCGACGGACCCTGGAGCACGACAGACCCCATTCAGCTAAAGAGACCCGTGAAAAATTGAGGAGCTGGACTGGGACACGGTTCCACACCCACCTTATTTTTCGGACATTGCCCCTTCCGACTACCACTTATTTCGCTCCTATAAGGCATTTCTAGCTAAGGAAGAATTCACCAAAGTTGACGATGTTGAAAGGGCAGTCAGCGATTTTTTTTTGGCTCGCAGCTTCTCCACCTCTGCGAGATGGGGACCATTAACCTGCCCATTAGGTGGGAAAGTGCAGTGACTAACTATGATGATTATATTGCTGAGTAAATTCCATTGTATGCTGAGTAATAAAATAAAGCGGAAAAAAGTGTCAAACGGCTGAAGACTTTCTCACCTAATACTAATATTCACCCTAATATTAAATGCAACACAGGTGCAGAAAGAGTTTGCTCACACTGGCAGCAACTAAAATATTAATGATGTGCATGGGTAATGTAATTCAGTAGATTCAATGCGAAACGACCAGTATATAGCAATACATTGCACTGCTTATACTGGTCTCTTGAAAACGCACACGCCTGCGGTGGACCCACACATCCCACGATGGACCAGCAGTACATCCGCTGTGGGTCCGCAAATGCCCGTGGTGGGGGACCGACTCCCACCTCGGGCGTATCGCGGACCCACCACGGGCAAAAAGTTTAGAGCAGGAACTGTGAGCCAATTTACATTCATCCCAATCTCACTGGAAAAAATCACCTAAATTTTTTACTTAAGGGCGCGCGAAACGGATATGACATCGCATGCATCAATAAATTGTGGAACGCCGCCACATCCATCACTTTCTTTGTAGGCGATGCCACAGATCACTCTTCCATTATCTCTTTTGCATTTTAAGTTGGGCAGAATCAATTCCAGCATTTTTGCATGGTTCAAAAGGATCGCAGCAGAATGTTCTTGGCAGTGGTACTTCAGACTTTCTGCTGGGAGGGAGGGCCTTTTGGTCCCGTCGGAAAATGGGCGTGGCAAACGATGCCCCACGGACATGCAGGTGCTACGCAGCTTCTGCTGACAGCCACGTGCACTCACAAGGAAGGGAGTGACTGCCCAGCGTTTGCACCACTTCTGCAATCAGTAAGGATGAATGACATCGAAAATTTCAATAATTAAGAGCAGGACGTCCTTGATGCCTCAGAGCTGTTAAATTTACCGGTTCGAAATTATGAATAGTGCAAGTAGAAGTGGTTTAACCGTAACTGCTCAAAAATGAGATGAAAATGTCATGTGTTGAAGAGGACGGGAATTTTATGGCTAGCCCAATGACTATCCTTCTTGATTAACAGAAAAAAAACCGCATAGTTCTTCGGGAGTACATATCTCAACTCAAAGTTTAATCACACAATTTCCATTTTTCGAACCTAAACAAAAAAATCATTCGGAATGCCTCTTAGCGATTATTCATCGTTACTGGTAGGAAAGAGTGCTCCAAATGCTAGATAGTCACCCATTTCTTCGTGACTATGTTTGGCTGTTGACAAAAATACCGTAGCACCTGCATATCCTTGGGGCATCATATGCCACGCCCCTTTTCCGACGGGACCCAAAGACTACGCCACCGACGACAGCAGCTATTGGGAAGAACCGCAGCAGACAGTCGGAAGAACCGCAGCAGCTATTTGGAAGAACTGCGGCAGAAAGCCGGAAGAACCGCTGCAGGAAACCGGGAGAACCGCAGCTCCAAAAACCTAGGGTCTAATGCCCATGCTGACCTAGGGTGGTGCGCTCCGCACGCAGCAGAAGCGGCGTGGCCACGAGTCCTTGGACCGGCTCTGCAAACACCCGTGAAACTCTTGCAGAACATCCTGAAAATTTGAACACGGGGGTTATCTGACACGCTGGACGCGAATATCACGTTCGCTTTGTACCGTTACGTGCTATTATTGGAGTACGGTAAACAAAGTCAGTTTCTACTAGTCATATGGAGGTTATTTGACATGCGGGTCACGACAGTAACGGCATTGTTATGCAAAATACAGGGTGGTCCAAAATTACGGAGACACACCAAAAGATTCGTATCTAACGTTAGTAAGCGAGTAGGCAAATCTGTTTCAAATATGATATTTTTCACTCATAAATGAACAGAATCGACCCCTAAATTTTGTGAATTCTATTATTACCAGTGAGAAAAGGGCCGACGAAATCGGAATAGGCGACTACAGTGGCGCGGAGATAGTCTCTCCCAAGATAATTCCCCACTTCTAGAAGCGTTTGCTCCAAAGATAAAAGTGTTTTATGAAAGCAAAATGCGTTTTTGTCTTTGAACGAACACCATAATGAGAAATCTACGCGAATGAATACTGAACACAGCAGTTGTAAGGGAGCGGACATTACTTCCTGTGCAAAAACAAGGCAAAAATGGTTGTTCAAGCAGTTTTCGGTCCTTTTGATAATGTTTAGATAGTGGAGTGGAACTTACTAGGCTCACAAACTTCCAATCTCGAAGGTCTAAAAAGTGTTTCCCCCATTATGCAGTTAATGGTGGTAACTGGTTTTGAAAACCACGCTCAACCCTCGTTGAATTTCGGCGTATCTGCACGAAATCTTGGATCTCATATCCAAGGTAGGCGGTCTTTCACGGTGACTTTGATGTTTTTCTGTATCCCACACCTCGTACTTTTCGATGTACCGGTAAGTGTCCCTTTTGCAAAAAATTACACGCTGGCATAAAATGCGCGCCTAGACTACACAAAAAATATAATTGGGTGATAGAACTAGCTTTCACTGAGGGTCTAGGTGTTCTCCAAATTCCTAATATTTGGTATTATTTTCAAGGAAACTTCAAGGTAGAACAGATGAACATCGAAAAATTGAATGCAAAATGCCAAAACTCGAGATGAGCCGAAAAACGCGCATCGCACCCTTGTCTCCGTAATTTTGGACCACCCTGTAGATGTCATATCCGTAATCAACATGTCAAATAACCCCTGGATCGATGTTTTATTTTTCAAAATCGTCCACTTTTTTTCTAAAATTTGAAAAAACAGGTTTATTTAAATTCTCACAATTTGTAGTGTTCAATTCATCATCTTGTGCGGTCTTCTGGAACTCTGGCAACATTATACTCATCTATTTACAAGGCCGCTCTTACGCGCGTTGCATTGCGTGCGTATCCGCAGGCGCTGTGGCGGCATAGGCATGGGACCCTAAGTTCCGTTTTCCAAGAACCCGCGGGTCACCTGTTCTTCCGGTTTTCTACCGCAGTTCTTTCGAAAATTTGTGGGAGCATGGTTCTCCTGGTCCGATCCTACCTGTGCTTGCAGTCCATACTTGTCATTACAATCGACAATTTTCTGTGAAATTCCAACATTCTAATAATTTGTAAACTACGGGAATTATACAATCGGTAACACTTTGAAACTCTTATGACTAGTGTGCCTTGCACGTGATTTTGCTAGTAGTATATGTATCTTCGTCGAAGAACGCCATAATTGGGAGTATCTAATCCAGTGTCTACAGCACATTGGGAAAGGCAATAATCATTGAATTGATATTTTTGTGATAAGTTTGAGAAAGAAGGTTGATTTTTATAATAAGTAATTCCTGTTACTGTTGCTCCATAAGGGCTCATGAATAGTACATAGGCAACGCTACAAGCTACCAAAACAGGCTTAATTAATCTTTTCTTCTAATTTTCAGTTGTTGGCAAGAGTTAAGGACTGTATAAAGGGCGCAGGATCACCTCATTCCTCTAATCAACGGGGGAAATGGGACCACCGACAATTTGCCACCCTGTGCAGCGTAGTCGTGATTGCCATGCTTGGAAAAAGCGTCCACTACGTCGTCAACAGCAGATGACGTGAGTGTCGGCCAGGAGGCGCGGCCTCAGGGCTCCTATCGATTCGGTCCTCACTACCCGCGACATGCTGGCCGGCCTGTTGCTCTCCTTGGGCCTATTTGCCCTTACTTTGGCAGCTCCAAAACCACCTCAGGACGATGGCCCTCGGATGTACGACCTACCTGGTGAGGAAGAGGTGCAGTTCGCAGACGACGCAGCAATGCAGCCGGAAGAAGCGCAGGACGAACAGAGCGAGGTACTGTAGATGGTATTGCAAGAAATTCCGAAGCCGACTCTCCTGGAGCGAATCTCAGTGCTTTGAAAATCCCTTTAAAAAAGTCATAGTCCCTTCTCTCGAGCTCATATGCTTTGCTGAGATCCATTCTCCTCCCCTGAGTGAAAGCAACGCTAATGTGAGCGCAGTTCCGGGTGAGCCGACCTGTTCGGATTGGCTTGCAATTTCTGGATTAATCTGATCTTTGGCTCAATGGGCGCAAATCAGCGAAGAGCCCCGACCTAATTGTACATTCACCGAAGCTATCTTTGATCTCAAACCTAGAAAACGCGTTTATAGGCCAATAATGTTTCCTATACCGAAGGTTGCTGCAGTTACCCTTGAAGTAGCTTTTGTTCACAATATTCACTCCATTACAGTACTTGAAGCTGAGAGCTCACTAGCAGGAAGCGTTGGTCCTGGAGAAATTATGGATTTCTTTGTTTGGTGTTCAAGTGCACTTGACTACGTACTTAGATATGCGGGTGAGGAAAAACATATCGGAGACAGCTATTAAATAATCCAACAAGCAACTTCTAAGCGGGGCTGCATATCCCTTCCTATAACCCGTGACTCAGCAAATGAATGAATCAGCAGCTCTGCTAACAGAGATGCGTGTCTATCATACTGTAGCTGGAACACATTTATTATGAAATAAAAAGCTTTGACTTTTTCCTTGGATGCATCTCAGACGTATGGGAATCACCCAATTGTCTGAGGAAAAATTTTTCCGGGGAATGATTAATCTCCAACCATCCAATCTCTGAGCCAATATTTATGGGATGATCTTTGAAACTGTGTAAACAAGCTTGACGTGAGAACTTGTTGCTATGTAACGATCTGGTCCTGCCCATGTACCAGTGATCGGAACGTCACCCTGTGTCCGTTGTGGCATTAGCGCTTATACGTCAGAAGCTTCTCTTAGGTGCTATTCCGTAATTGGGAAAGAATCGGGTGAGGAAAGAATTGATCCACAGGGGTATGTTAGTTGTTAGTCGGATTCCAGAAGACCCAGCTATCGCGCCATTTTTGTCCTCAGCAGGGACTCTCAATGGAGAGAAGACAGTTAGTGCATCGAAAGGGCAGTGACGCACGTAGCTATTGAGGCATGAAGCTATGGGACATTTTCTCAATTAATGTGCCTCAAATCCAGAGCTATGTACTGCCAAAACAGGTGCTTTCACTGGAGAACGATATTCATTTGCAAATTCCTGTGCACATATGTACATATGTGAATGTCTACGATTATACAAGTAGTTATTTCCTTCTGTCCTCTTTATTTCAACTAAGGAGAATTTTCAAATTTGGTAATTAGGCAATTATTCGTGTCCTTAAGGACTTTCTTCATATTTTGAAGAGATGTTCTGCTTCTCCAAAAATCTCTGAGGCATCCGGTAGGCTATTGCTACAGTAGGCGTCGATGTACCTAAGTGCATTTTTCGCAGACGCACTGAACACACGGCGTGACTGCACCACTCATGCTGAAATCGCCGCCGAGGTAAAGAATCATAGGGTTTTCTTGATAGCAAATGAGTTTTCTTCTCGATAGTTGACGTCAGATAGGGTGAAAAATTATTAAGAAAATCCTGATGATGACTGTATGTGTTGATAGAGCACGGGAATAAGCACGTACCCCACACTGCAATTTAATCTCTCAATCGCATTTTGATAGCAAATTTGAACTACAACTAAGAGTTCTCCTGAGAAAATCCTCGAAACCCGGAAATTTTGATTAAATCCACGGAACTCCTTTTTCATCCATTCGACTCATTTTTTTCCTCTCTGAATTCACAGCATGCACTTTGGCTTATGTGGACAAATTGTTGCAATAAGAAGCGATCATTTGCATCTTCGTTCATTTCTACTACAGTATGAGGAATCTATCTATTATGAGTATTTCTCATTCATTGTTACATCCTAGTAGCATTATAGAAAAGAACTTTTCCTTCCTAGAACTAAGCTGCAGTGTTAGATAGACTTAGGAAGGAGGAGACGTGTGACAGGATGAACATGAGCTCAGAAGATAGACTCCTTTCACTTCCTACATGGAAGTAATTAGCCACACTAGAAAATGCGAAACTAGGACAAACCTTCATGGAATCCTTCCAAAGACATTGAATTAGTCTAGAGTCACTTTTTTTTACAATTTTTTTCGTCGCTTTTCAAATATTCTCGTCGCTTCAGGTTGAGTACACTCGGTTCTTCGCGTCCGCTTCGAATTCATTAACGGAACTGTTCATACTTTCGAAATTTCTCTCTGGTATTCAAACAGGTTGAGCTACAACTCTGCATCCAAGAGGGACATAGGAGGAACAGCATGTTAAACCTGTAGAGCTGAGTGCAAACACTACATATTGTTGTAACACCCACTGGGAGAAGGAAACATTCACCTATCACGGTCCGCTCATCAACAATGCATTTGAACCTGTGTGCCCTGAGAAAGCCAGCAAACTTCACGAAGTTTTTTTGCAGAAGAATTTATCTAAGACACCACGAATACGTATGTGGCTCACAATGGTGAGATCACATTGGCAGCAGATGGCCCATTCCATAAGGGTTCCATGAGGGCTAAGAGTTTCACAGTCCGAGCGGGAGAGGCATACATCTCTTTTAGCAGGTAGGCACCTAATATAAACTGTCTTGCTACCTTCAAAAGATTTGCCATCTTTAGGATAACTTCCTACCAACAAAGTGATGGTGCAATCCCAATTTCAATGATGATTATGATTGCATTGAAGTTAATACTGACTATTTTTTGTTAACACTGATTTCTTTGTTCACATGTTATGATAACTGTTTTCTTGACGTCTGTCTTGAACAGCGTAATATGTATGTAAATGTACGTGTGGAAGTATTCTTCTTATGCGTCCCTCCATAACCGCTGCAGGTGTTCCAGGTTCTTGACGGCGATTTTTTGCAAAGGTGGTTGTTTTCCTTTGCTTGCGCTAATGTGTTATTTTCTCTTCAAATATTTATTTGAAGGAATTTTTCCTTGTTCCCTCCACAATTCTCACGATATTGATGCTCCTATTTGCATCTGCTTTCTAAATAGATTTGAAAAGTTTCTCAAATACCGGTACTTCACAACTAGGTGGAATGTTTTCGCAACCGAAGTTGAAGAGTAGTGGGTGGACGTTCGAGCTCCACCTCTGTGGTTTTTTGTTTTTACGACTGCGTCAGTACATGTTTTCAGACCAGGCGATTGTAGCACAGCAAGAGATTGATGATCAGTAGACATTCCCCTATAAGGCATCAGATGAAGCATTGCTCGAAGAGTAACAACGATTTTTAGGCCTACATTCTGCCCGTCTCGAAGCAACTCGGTGAAGTCGCAGGACTAGCCATAGACGGCAGGGGACGACTCGTCGCTTTCCATCGAGCCGACCGTGAATGGGACGAGAAGTGAGATTTCCCTCGCTCTATTCATCAGTAGCTATTGACGTAATCCAGACGCTCCTTGCCATTATGTTCCTTGCATCCTTCGCTCTCTCCATTCTATTGAGTCACAAGTCAATTTCACGATCTCGTGTTACCTCACAACATGTGCTACATAAACAACTTGCCTATAAGTGTCACTAGTGAAATTGGCATGTCTACTTGGTTGTATTGATTATGGGAGCATTTGCGAAGGGCATTCCCTTAATTCCTTCAAGACTGCTTTGCACTTGTGGGAAGTACTGTGCTGACGACTGCATTTAAGGTCATTCGATGAGAAGGAAAAGTTCAACAAGAAGCTTGGGCCTATCAAGAATGCCACCATCGCCGTCATCGACCCAAGCAATGGAAAGGTGAGCCGTAGTGCTGAAAAGTACAATTTTCTACTCTTATATTACTTGTATTATGTAGAAATGTGGCCGTTGCTACGTAACAACCTCAATGTGGTGCCCAATTCTCTTGATCAGTGATGAATTTGACCTAAGGGACCATCAAAACAGTTCTTCCCGGCTCAAAATCCATGAAAATGTGAAGCTGAGGTTAGCAACAACACTGGGGAATGTAGTATCGAAACCCCCTTTAGATATGGACTTTGGATATGAATCATAATATTAGGTTGAGGAGAAAGTAATGGAAGAAATTTTTCAAAACTTTCATATTCCTCATTGCTGATGATTCGATCAGGCATGGCCTGGTCACATAGTAGGAGGATACCCACAGTGGCTATTGAAGGACCAGTGACCAGGGAGTGCTTGTTGCTGCAGTTACGCCTTCAGTTGTGAAAGGGTGCTTTTGACTCAACCTCTTTTATGAGCTGCTTCGCAACACCTTGGCAAGCACTGGGGTCAGTAACAACAGCAATGCAATCAAGGAGAGAGTGGCCAAATATTTCACAGCATGCGACCGCTCCATTTACTTCAAATCTTGAGATATGGGCGTCACGCCTAGGACGCTCTCAAGTCACAATGCGAAGTGATTGCCGTGATTCGAGTTGCTCCTGCAAGGTAAGACAGACACGGCTACCATATGGGTAGGCCAAGTCTGGAAACTGAAGGGAATCATTGGAGAAAAACGACAAAATCGAAAAACACTGCTCTACGTCGCCTATTTTACATGCCAAAATTTCCACTTTTTTCGATAAAAAGTCCTGCAACAAACTAGCGGGACGATCCTGCACTCTGGTAACTCATTATTCCTACTCTTCTGTAACTTATTATTCCTACTCTTGTCACTCTCTGATCACTATCTCGTCCCATCCCTCAGTTTCTCAGCGTTTGAGTAATGCTATAGATTTGAAAGATGTGCACTCAGTTCATTGGGAGAAACTCACTCAAAAGTTAGAGGTGAAAATCTGACCTGGATGCCACTTCTTCCATTACTTTCTCCTCAACCTAATACATTCATGAAACTTCCTTACCAAATGAGCCTCTAATGGGACGCGGAAAGAGCTGCTTCATTGAATGAGGTCTTATGCATGGTTCCTTTGTGCAAATATCCGCAAGAGAGCCTTGTAAAACTGCTCAAATTTCAATTTCAGCGTCCTTAGGAATCTTAGAACTTGTTGCTCCACATTGAGACCTCCGCAGATGGCCGAATAATAATGAAAGCTTCTTGAAGCTTTTATTGATCAATTCAACGTTCATTCTTGTGACGTTGTTAAATTTCCATAACTGCTCGTATGTGCATCATTATCTAACATTTCCAGGGCACAGTATTCTTTATTAATCTCAATATTCTATAATCCTACGCAACCAATGAAGTACGATAAACTGATATATGTATGTATGGATATAGAATGAGAATCCCACTAATGTTTTCATACTAAGTTCGCATATGAATTATTTCTGCCATATCTCAGAGGTAGTTTTAAGTGGGACAGCCACTGCATACGCTTCTGCTACTTCACAGGAAGTAATTATAATTTGTCTGCCTATGCTCCTTCGGAATGATGCCGCAACTCATCGAGTCATGCAATGAGATTCCCCTGAGGAAAGTCTCTTTTTTTAGTAATGACGTACTCACCGCATAATAGGTTAGTCTAATTATCTGCTAGGACAGCTTCATTCCACTCCATTTCAAAGAGTCACGAACTATCTGATTTTTACACAAGCATAAGATACAGTTCCCTAGCATTAGCGGAGGCGATAGTGAGGGGGGATTGCCTGCGTTGAGTTCTTGAAACTATACAGTTTTGTAGAATACGTCAAACTTCTAGCTATTTCATCTACCGTCGCTGCAATAGAATTCTCAAAAACTAAAAGAAGGTGTAGAAGCTACTCGTGACAAAATAATCTAGTTGTCTCGCTGACATCCGCGCCATTTTCAATGGTTGTTACCAGGTTTTATTATACATACGCACTTTATAAATAAGGGATTACGTATCTCGCCACATAAAAATGTTCCTCACATTATGATTTTGACAAAGATTTAATTACTTTAACTTGCATGGATTAGGGATACCGGTAGCTGCGGGGGCTGCGTGTTATCCGGCTCCCATTATCTTTCCATATAATTCTGGTTTTATAGGATTTGAGTTGGAAACTGCAGCTATGAATGACTGTGTAACATGGGAGAACAGATAGTCGAAAAAAAAAGATATGACCCGGGGGCGAAAGATAAGCTGCACTTCCGGTCTGGTTCAAGCCTGGAAACCGGTTAGTGCAATAATCCCAGGTTCATAGAACTCTCTATCTATATTCAGGAGCCCTACATACAGGTACAGCGAAGATGAGAGAACGTCTATTTTTTGAAACTTCACTTTTCGAGTGTCCACATTTTCGAACCCCTTTTCCAATACGTTATTTGGTACTAAATAGCTGCTGTTGTGATTACAAAATAAAATAAAATAAAATACACTTTACATCCTTGAGCCAAAGTACATTTTCTGATAGAAGGAATTTGTTTAGTGCTTATATTATTTCCGAAGCTAACTAGTATGCAATCACAATCCTAAATTGCATGCGCAGTAGTAAAAAAGTTGGAAAATTTTCTGCCAGACAACGATGTTTTGTGCATTTTCTAGGTTCTCGAGGAGCACGGCAAGGACATGTTCTACTTGCCTCACGGATTGACAATTGACGAGAAAGGCAACTACTGGGTGACAGACGTCGGAAGTCATCAGGTAATTGCATATCCATCGCGAAGGCAATGTCAGAACTTGCGCGCGGATACCCATTGACATAGCTCTCTTAATTGACGAAGCTTCGATGTTTAGGTGCACAAGTTGGACTCTTCATTCAAGCCTGTGCTCTCACTGGGCGAGAAACTCGTCCCAGGCGATGACGCCCACCACTTCTGCAAACCTACCGACGTGGCTGTCGCGAAGAACGGCTACTTCTTCGTGGCCGATGGATACTGCAACAGTCGTGTCATGAAATTCGACCCCACCGGAAAACTGGTGGACACATTTGGTGCTGCTGGAGGTGACTTTTGCTTTTTTTTGTCTTCGTCAAGAGAATTTGAGTTTAAAAACCAGAAGTGAACAGCAGGATATTGGTCATTCGACTAGGAAATTAGGTTGCATTAGAAGATCCTGGAATCGAGTTATCTTTTTGAATTTCCGCGGCTCTTCCATTTCCCCTCATTTTTCCAAAACTTCCTCGTTTCCTGTTTACCTGCTAACACATCCTTAGTAATGTGACAGATTTGCAAGCAGTTAATGAGCATCAACACGCTGTTGATGTGTCATATTCTCGTCAGAATGGCCTCCCTCATCAAGCAATCATGAGCGTCGCGTGAGGAAACATGATGCTGAGGGAATAAACATAAATTCGGGTGTGTAGGGGAATCGGGGTACACTCCTTCTTTGTAATAAGGGGTGTCAACAAGCATCTTAATACCAAAATCCGTGAACGCTTTCACTCGAGGCTTGGAATTTTCGAAGATATGTACTTGAATTCGTCTTCAAGCTCGTTGTGGAACTTTACTTATGATCTGTCGGAGATTTCTCATATTTCCTGTGCAAGTCACTAGTCTCAGCTTTCCAAAAAGCTGTTAGCGCCAACTCAGACAACGTTGCCAATGTTTCCATTAGCATATTCTACTTCCCTGTTTTGCGTGTGGCTGGCTGTGAGCTACTCGATTGTTTTCGTCAACTACGCACACGAATTCCAGATGAATACGGGCCGTCAGAATTCCTCATTCCACATTCACTGGCGCTCATCGAAGACATGAACCTCATTTGTGTGGCTGATAGGTGGGTTATTCTTGCATATAATTGGTGAAGATGATGGTGCTGGACAAAAACCAGGCAGAACACATCAATTAGCAACAAAAAGGGCAAATATTGGCGGGAAAAAACGTGTTACACTACGAAGAGGACAAGAAGAGCGCAGGATTAGATTGAAAAATCACATTCAAGAGTGATAACTATTTTTGCTAATGGGATCATGGTCGCCTAAAAGCGTTCACACATTTGCGATGAAATATTATGAACAGGTCTACTAGAGTAGCAGTGTCGAAAATTGCTGCAAAATTATTTTATACATACATAAAATACGTGGTAAGAGTTTCCGTTAGGTT
>KN731463.1:0-12304 GCA_000816745.1 Ancylostoma duodenale | reverse complement strand
TATAGGAGTGTTTTTTTTTGCGGACCAGAACAGCACGCGCTGCGTGCTGCTGGTCCGCAAAAAAAAAACACTCCTATATAGACCCTCACTATAAAATGTCACTCAAAATACTCATGCTGGAATCGCCGCCGTAATGACAAATCAAAGTTTTCTCCGGCGATCAAAGCTACTGTATTACACCTATCACTAGAGGCCGCGCTGGAAAGGAAACTACTAGAGGCCTTGGCGATAAAGCAGCTGCCCCTCTGAAATAAACATCAAAGACGAGCTCACGAAAGCATTGAGGCTTATCACATAGCGGTGGTTAGTGACACTGTCGCATATCACGTCTCGCTTACAGTAGCTTTCATTCGTCTAAGAAGTACAGTGTTATTCTGTTGTGTTCCTTGGTTGCTTGTTTGGTTAGTTATTCGATCATTGTTGATTGATGTAAGATCAGTATGTAGACATATTGTAAGTCCGAAGAAGTATTAACGTACAGAAAGCTAACCAATAAAGTTGTGGTACAGAAGTCTTCAAAAATTATCAAGAACAGCTATTATCTCAGTACATGAGACTCCGGGATAGCACCATTCTATCATATTTGAAGGTTCAAAAAAAGAAACTATTTAAGAACACAATGGCTAGCTACCAGATATGTTTGGTGGATAAAATCAGCAAATTCGGCTTTGCCCTGGTTTGGTGTTCTTCTCAGAGCACTATTGCTTCTACTTTCGGCCATAACCTATCGTGTTGGTTCCACAGCGAGTTGTCGTACTGGTGTGCCAAAGTGTCGGCAACCACCTAGAATTTTAAGGAGGGCATGATGGGCAACTGACATGGTGGTGGCTGCTGTAGCCATGCTGGTGTGCGTTCGTAGATGGACATGAACCTTGGTCGTTTCATTAGGCTGCGCTTACAATTTATTAGGCTGACATTACAAACGTTTATCAGCCGTAGTTGCAACTCTACTGTTCAATTGGCCACATTTTTCAAGTTACTATGGTTATTTAGGTGCTCTACTAGTTTCCATGTTGTGCTCGTTGTGTTGTGTTGGCAAACCTTATCGGTGTACGAATAAATCCCTATGCATAAATAAATAAGTACGCCTTTATACGGAGCACTTGCTCAACTGCGGTTTGTGCACATCAGCAGATCGTGCTAGAGTATTTGGCGAAGGGTCTTACGTCCAAGCAAATATGCTGTTTCCGTTGAGCGAGAATAGATAATCCGGAACCCACCCGTTCCTCATAAACATCGTCTTCATCAGATTCACTTGGAGGTCGATCTTTTCAAACTCGCTTGGCTGTTACAAGCACGACATCATCAACAGAACAGAGACCAGTAGTCACCGGCAATCAGCTTGCGTTCGCATGCTACATCATTCCATTTTTCGCATGACCTCCTCGAGAGCGGCGCTGAGTAGTTTTGGCGAAACAGTGTCGCTTTAACGAACCCCTCTACTGACGTCGATGGTGGTGTCTTTGTAAAATATAGTGGTAAGATTTTGGACGTGATCTTGCTATATAGTTATGACGGACTCCTAGCAGTCCGTGCCCGGTTCTGTAGGAATCGGAATGCGGGGAAACGGTAGTCCAATCACTTTATCGAAAAAGAACGGGCAACAAAATACCAGCACAGCGATGTGCTAGAAGAAGACGACAACGTTAACATTACAACCAAACACTGCAATTATATACGCGCAAATCGCGCGGGCTGCGGTGAGATCGTTACTGGAGATCAAAACTAGTGAACAACAGATGAAACGACTATCTTCAGTATCGATTCATAAATGACAACGATTGTCATTAGAAAAAGGCTTACTTACTCTTATTATTAGCTACTTTTATTAACTCTTACTATTCATGACTGTTCAAATCCCTTCTACTTTTATTCCTACACAACATAGTTCACGAAGTATCCTAATGTACTGTGTAGGCACTTTCTCGTCGATCAATGTGAGGCATCTTGCGATACTCCGATGAGTTTCTCGAGGCATTCACTGGGTGTGACTGAAATTCTTGCCTGCATCGAAATTTTCCTTTCACAATCAAATGAAACTCAGATAACAGCAAGGTTGTTATGATGATTTTAGATTCGAATTTTCGGCCTTCGAATTTCTGAACAATCCGGAGCCGGCATATTTTCGAATACTCCAAATCCCGAATTTATTAGAGTCTTCGAGTTTTCGAATATCCGAGCCTCTGAATACATGAACATCTGAGTAGATGTTCGAATTTTATTCAATTTGGATACTCAAAGAACGTGGAATAAGGCTCTAGCTCCTGTAGGACGATAAGACCCCAACAAAACCTGCTGAGACTAAAATGACGCTTACTAACGGAGAAAATGAGGTTAGTATTATAGACGTCAAGATACTATGCACATACATTACCATATTCACAAATCGAACGGAAAAGAACAATGGAAGAAGCATTTATGGCTAAAAATCACATAGGAAGCCGCAAAATGTACATGAACATCAGTCGCATCATCAGTTGTACAGGTACTGTTTGGAAATAAAAATGAATTTTATGTTTATAGAAATCCTATGTAAACAATAATGCAACCATTTTCTGTCGTCATATCTACTTGAGGTGCTGTCATATTCTTAAACCCGGAATATGATGCGTGGCGCTCAATGGTCGACAATAAATGCTGAGTTACACTATTGACTGATGTAATGAACCGTGAATATCACCGCTTTTCTTCGATAAACTTCATTTTGCTCTGATACTCCTCCACCACCTCTTGTTTTTTCTTATTCATATGTTTATCCAGCTCTTGCCTTGGAACGATTAGTGCTGGCTCATGATTCCAAATTGAGTTTCCTATAAATACCTCTATAATTTGCGAACTAAGTTGCCTAGTTCGTGAGAGGGTTAGCTGTGTCTAGCTGTCGAAGGCGAGAGTTCCCAGTTGTTTCAAGTATTATACGTACACTAATGACAAAAAAATCACCTTTGCCACTTTGCTCATAACTTTTATGTGGAGATCGAAATTTCTAATTTTGGCAAATAAAGCCTCACACGCTTGCAAATTTTTATAAAAAATTCCTCAAGAAGGTCAAAACCCCCGATTTTGACCACTCACATTCAGCTACTGTGCGACATGTACTGCTGGAATTTTCACCATAACCAAGCTTTTCTTAGAAAACAGATTCATATTCAAAGGAATTTCAGTATGTTAGGATCAGGAATCCTGACATCTCAGGAGCTCAGTATACACCACCTTGCAGTTGACTAATTTCGACAGTTTAAACCATTTGTACTGCACCTACAGTCCTGTTTCAAGCACAAGCTGAATATGGTTCCTCATCATGTTTCAGCTCAAGCAGAAAGAGATTGGTGTGCAGGTGCTCGGAGGATGCTCAACCCTTCCAGATATCCTGGCAGGACACATGATCACCAGTAGTTCATTTTTATTTTGCTGGAAAAAGAAATGCTCATAAGGGCATATTTGCTTCCCATTAAACGTCTTTCCTATGCCGGCAAGCTGACCGGTCCATCATCCCTCCACCAGCTTCAACGTGATGCGAGTTATGTGGAGAGAAGTCTCCGATCCAGCACGCCGTCGGCTGGCGTGAATCGTAGGCCCATATCTTTGACAGTTCGCTTTCACCTGCACATGATAAAGTTCAAGAGCAGAGAGAAGTGTCCAACATCAAGCTGGACATCAACGACTGGAGCTATTAGGTCTACTGTTGAACTCCACGCAAGCACAGATCGATGTTAATCGTTCCTTCGCGATATAGAGATGTAACATAAAAAAAGGCATGAGTGCTGGAATATCTGAATAGACGTTGACATCTAAAGCTTCACGAATATAATAAGTTAGGAGGGCTCAGAATGAACAGCATCAGCCACATTCAAGAGGTTCTGAGTCTCCGTGCCCTATTCTCATGATTTGGTCTTAAGCATAAGGAGTATGATTTACTAAATGCTTTATTGGAGTAACACGATCAAATTCAAGCTCAGTTAGTTCGTTCTTCGGGAGTAGAGCACGATAGCTGAGTCCTAAGACATTTGCCGAAGATCATGGCATTTCTGGGTGCTATAATTTACCTAATTCAAGACCTAATGGGTCCTATCGCTTCATGCTTTTTTAAAACTATACGCATCGTTACAAATAATAATCTCCCAATCGACATTTTATTCTTCCTCGAAATAAAAATCCAGAACTTGAAACCTATAATGTGCACCACTGGTGACCATGAGCCCGGCTAGGATATCTGGAATGCTTGAGCATTCTCCGAGCACCAGTACAGGCAATCTCTTTCTGCTTGAGCTTAAGCATCATATAGAGGAAGACTCACTTCGAAACATGCCCGCAGGTGCGATCCTGAATTGCTACTAACGTGATGTCAACTGAGCTTCGGAGATGTCAAGATCACTTCCCAACTCACTCAAATGCCGTTGAATATAACCGCTTTCCTAGAGAAAGCTCGGTTATAGTGGAAATTCAACAGTACAAGTCGCACAATAGCTGAATGTGAGTAGTGCGAAACCAGAAGTTTTGACCTTTTTGAGTAAAAATTTTTCTTCTCACAAAAATATGCAGGCGCAGTGAGGACCTTTGTACCTCTATGCATCACTAGTGAGTGGCTTCATTACTTGCCAGAATTAGATACTCCAAGCATTACATAGAAGGAAGATATAAACGAAAGTTGAAAAGGTGATCTCTTTTTCGCCAGCAATGTATGTTATTAGGCATTTAACAAGTTCTTTCCTCACAATCCACAAATTTGATGATTCTTCGGATACTTCTCAGAGTCCATATTTGCTATGTGATAACCGCATATTTACCTTTCTTGCACTCCGCGAGATTGAGGGGAGTTTTCAATGTGTCATACCACGGAAAGTATTCAGGGCCATCAAGAATCCTGTAAATATTTGATGAAAGCAGGCCTTACACTTTCAAACACCAATAACACCTCTTGTTTGTAGCGAGGAACTCCATCTTATCAGCTTCTTTTCTTGAGTGGAACATGAAATCTCGTTCCGGATTCCAGTAGCTATTGGTAAGCCACGAGTCGCGAGCCCAACCATTTCCCTGTGAGACTATTTATGAGCTGAAACGTTCACGGAAAGTTTACAATCACTACGTAACGGCTGCCGGATTGCCGGGAAATGTCGCGCGTCGGGAACGCGATCTTGTGCTGCTCTATCCATGCTCACAGTATTCACGTGGATATTGATTATCGGACACTCACTAGCTAGAATGACACTTAAGAAATCCTACAGATACCATTTTTTGCGGAAACGAGAGATTACCCTTGAACTAAGGTAGTAGATGAAGTTGCAGAATGACATTTGGTGTTTTACAAATCACATTTAGTTCTTCACTTTCAAAAAGACACAAAGGCCTGAAGCAGCACTTCTTTCGTGGGAAGTGTCAGTAGACAACGAATAGTGTCTGTTATTTCTTGTTTCATATATTTTATATTGAAAACGTGGCTATCGCTCTTTTGATAGCCCTATGTTGCATGAATGGGCCGTATTGGGCAGGGGCGCATGGTCGCGCATACGGTCGTTATTCGTATACGGTGTTCCGATCTTCGCCCTTGACCAACCATACCATCGATCCCCCCCCCCCCCCTCCCCCTCCCCGAGGTCGATAGACTGATACCAGGAGAGTTCAGGAGAACGAAACACTGACTTGGTGCATTGGTGTTCTTTGCAAGTCACATAATGAACATCTCAGAAACTTCCTGGACAGGCACATGTGCCTTTATCGGCGCCAACAGTGGAACTACTCGCAGCGACAATAAATTTCCCGGACCAACACCACTTCGCATTGCGAAGAGAGCGCGAAATAATCCATGTGTGGACTTTTCATGCACTGTATGGTCATTGATGTGTCGCCATTTTGGTCGCCAGTAGAGAGTGGTGCTGGCCCGGGATCTTTACTGTCGCCGCAGTCAGGCACAGGTACTCGTGTGGGTACGCACCGGTGCCCAAAAGTCACTGAAGGCGGGTGCGTGGGGCACTCCAGCAACGGGAGTGACGACAACATCGTCGCCTCCTTCTCGCACAAAGGAGAGGGAGCCACGAAGTTTGAGAAGCGGAGTCCCCAACCTACCCCCAAAAAGGGAAACATCTTCAACACGTTCACCAGCTTTTGACAAGAAACAGCTATCGACAACGACGAAAAGTATGACCGGCTCATTCAGCACCTCCACGACGGTGAAAGAGAACCTGAGGGCTTCAGAATCTCCAAGACGTAACTGCCTCAGGGTACTCTCAAGCAGATACACCAGCGTAGAGCCACATACGCAATTGTAAGACCAGCTTTAGTCTGAGATTGCAAAACAGTGCAGAGAAGCGACAAAAGAAGACATTAAACAGAGATGAGCAGCAGCAATGGCAGCCGTGACGTTCTCATTTTGAAAAATAACGAAGAAAGCCATCTGCTACTTTTAGTTGGAGTGCTTTGATGGCCACGTTCACCTCCATGTATGCCTTCTTGGGCAAGATGGGTGCGTCGTGTTGTCGGCGTCGACTGTCCCTGCTGAAGACCGACATGTCATCAACTCGGTAGAAAGTCGGAAACCACCCGTCCTCGATTGTTCAACCTGAACAATCGAAGAACCGCAAACTGTTCTTCCTTGTTCTTGTTCACGCAATGGAGAGGCCTTTACGAGGTACCTGTTGAAATGCAAGCCAGCTAACCATGGGAAGGAAACGGGTAGCTGTACTAAAATGAGTCCCATAACACTGGCAATCATCGCCCTATCTGTACAGTGTCAGTCATTGACAAGCTTCACGCAAGTGATCATCAACAGGATTGAAGAAACATTAAGTGCAGGGCAGCCATGCGAATAACATGTTTTGAAAAAGATTCAGTACCATCCAACTCCTAAACACCAACATGATTACGAGACTCATTCAAGTATCACGAAAATTTTATACATGATGCAGCTGTGGTAGATAAAGAAGCGGTCATGAGAGCCCTGGACAACCACAGCGCGTCTGCTCAATATATCAAATATTTCGTGAGTTATATAGCAACCCTAACAAGGGACGTGCAAGGGCCAGGCTCGCAGATCGGAATGAAACCTATCTGGCTTAAATCTTTGTTCGAATAGATGCTACCTCATGTATTTCATTACTGCCCTCGTCTCCAAGGAACAAAAAAAAGAATCCAAAAACGGGCGTTCATGACGGGCTTCAAACCCTCGACCCTTTGTCTAACAGTCCAGCATTTTCCCCATTCGGCCACCCCGTCGCTGACGGAATGTCAGGAACGCATACAGTGATGTGGTGGGATTTCTATTTTTTGGAGCCGAGTGCAAAAATGAAACACATAGTGTAGTACCTACTCAAACAGAGATCCAAGCCAGATAGGTTTCATTCCGATTTGCGGCCCGGGCCCCTTGCACCTACCTTGTAAGATTAGAATCTCACCATTCTACAAAGATATCACCATCATCGTCAAAAAGTGGTTCAGCAAGGCGAGACCGTCTTGCCAGAGCTATTGAGCGACGCCCTCGTGAACGCTATGCAAAAGACGGATTGGGATAGTAAGGGAGTTCAAGGCGGCAGTCAACAAGTGAATCGGCTCCGTTTTGATGATGAATTCGTCGTTATAGCAGTAACAACAGTCAGGCGGAATGAATGCTGGCCGACTTCGATGACGCTTGTGGAAAGATCGGTCACCAAATGAATCTGACAAGGGCGATGTTTATGAAGAACGAATGGGTTCCTGATGCCTCATTCTCACTCAACATGGTGGACGTTGGATGGTGGACCTCGCCCTAGAGCTGAACAGGAGGAACCGAGCGGCTAAGAAAACTTACATCAGCATCGAGGGAACAAGGCTCCAATCCCACCACCTCAACTTCACTGTTCTTTGGGAACCTGGATGTTACTTAGGCAGGAGGAGAATGCAGTTAGCGTCATCCAGCGCTCCACCGAGAGAATGGTGTTAGGACCAATCCATATCATGCAAGTGAGAAAAAAATCCGGAGTTCCGCCCCACGTCACCAGGCGGAGATCAGGAAGGGTCCTGCTTACGCCAAGTCGAAGCCAGGTGAACTGGATTTGTTCACGAAGCCCTTTAGTGAGCAACACAATGCTCTTCATGGTGGTGCGATAGCTTATTTCATGGTAAAAACGCTTGTGTTGAAAAGTATTTTTACTTGTGAAGTATTCTGTCCAAAATATTTGAGCAGTTTGAATAATTTAAGCCAATGATGGCTACTCGCTTTACTCCTGAGTGAACTACAAGCTTTTCTCGCGTTTTTGGGAATATTCGTAAGCACTCACCTTATCGTAAATGAATACTTCCTGGGAAGTCAAATTTTTCAGTGCCTCTCTACAGCACAATGTAAATCGTGTCAGTGTCTCAAAGTCCGCTGTATCCCTCCAAAGCTTCCAGCAAACAGGAGTTAAAGGCGCATTCGGTGCAAGCAATTCTGTGAGCCACATCTGAGTATACAAGAGGTGTTAAAGGACAACCTCTAGGTGTTGTCAACTTAAATTCCTACATGAATTGCTCCATTATCTCTTCCGTGAAAATTACGCGGCAAGCGAAACTCATAATCAGCCCATCCACGCAAGAATCTTATTGCGAAACTGGACTTTTTTGCGAAATATGATCCTGAAAAATCGACATGCTCATCGAAATTCGATGTTATCTTTGAGGGAGCATTCTACCTGCCATAACTTCGAAGTTGAAGAACCTTTCGTAAAATATTATGTCAGCGTCTTTTTTAATAAATTCCTCCAACTTCCTGCAAAAAAATGTTTTAGTCCTTATGGCTTACAGTTGGACGTTTGTCTTTCTCTTGAAAAACACAAGAGTCTATCCATCACCGCTTTTCATTGACAACTCCGATGTCGCTATCAACGAATAAAACCCATGTGAAGTTGTTATGTTTCAGAATCTCAGCCACAATGCAGTGGCGTTGAAATGTAATCTGTAATGGTTGTATTTGAACCAAATTTCTGCAGGTGTCCGCACACGTGTGGCAAAATTCAGTTTCATAGTCCATAAATCGTATTTTCCGCTATTCTTGCGAGTGAATAGTTGCATGGAGGCTTAAACCCAACTCTCTCTTGTATGATTTACTTCGCACAAAAGCGCTTAGCGGTATGATTCGCTATTCTCCTGCTCACCTTTCTTTTCATTAGCTGTTATTCTGACATCAAGGTAGTATTTGAGTACTTACATCTTCTTGTTCGCAAACGGAGCGATAGTCTTTCCCGTTCAATTCCATGAAGGCGTAATTATTTTG
Source organism: Ancylostoma duodenale (assembly GCA_000816745.1). Classification (NCBI taxonomy): domain Eukaryota; kingdom Metazoa; phylum Nematoda; class Chromadorea; order Rhabditida; family Ancylostomatidae; genus Ancylostoma; species Ancylostoma duodenale. Next base: position 3,087 of record KN731463.1, on the reverse strand, counting down.
AAGGGCGTAACACTCGATTGAATCGAGTGCTGTCTTGTAATTCGATCTCGTCGAATTGCTGCTCAAGACGGTGATGATCGCAACGGTTTTTGTTGTTGGTTGTATAGATACGACGTCCTTCCTTCTCTAAACAAATATCATCAGTTGTTTTGAAATAAGACAGTTCAGAAATGGATCCTTATTTTAGGGAAAATGACATACGTTTTCTCCTATGATTCCTCAGACGTACTTGACCTACGTTCACGCACCGAAAAATGATTACTAGGTGGACAAAAATCACTCGCATGGTATTCATATGCTGCCTCTGCGCGAATACCTCCATAGATTTTTTTATGTTTATGACAGTTTACATCAGTTGATCTGCTTTAGATACATGCATATGCATTGTATAGAAATATTTATATTGAAAGATGAACATATTACAAGGTGAAAATCAGCATGAAAAAGCCAGAGGAAGTAAAACTTCCAAGCCGAACGGAGGTGTTATCTAGCACCACTTACATAAGGTTACACTATTTCGCAGGCACACAAGTGCAGCTTTGAACAAATTAGAATGCTCAGTTGTGAGTACTTGTGGGGAGAAGAATGTCTGGATACAGCAACTCAATTTGAATCGTACTGGAAGTTGGCCCGTTCCACACGGAGAGAGTGTGGGCTTGAGGACTCTATTCTTCGAAGTGAGGTTGAGGGAAGGGTTGCGGGTTGCGGGACATCTGATACTCAACGTGCAAACATGCTACGTGGCGTAGTAAGCAGCAGGTAATATACAGGAAACTCCAAACGTACGCAGACAAGGGTCGGGACCGCGGCGCAGCTCTCTTGGGCAGAGACGCGGGCGCTGAGCATGCAGAACGCCCATGTCCCTGCCTAACAGAGCCGCGCGGCGATCTCGACCCTCATTTATTTATTTATTCGTACATCGTGGTAATTCACAATGTGATCCTTCAAACAGAAGGTAAAGAGAGAAAACTTGTCTGTATTCCGTTTGGAGTTCCCCTGTATATGGCTGAGAAGCGATTATAAAACATTTAATCCTAGAAATCTTCATGCAACATTGCAGAAGGACCGCCGGAGCAGATGAAATCAGAATGCCTGCAGCAGAAGAAGTTCTCGATGATGTAATTTATCTTTCCAGGTTTGTCTGCATCGATTAGGCATATCGGTCCTTTATCAAGTTGATGTAAATAATAGGGTGGTGAGAAAGTCTTGAACCGATTTTTTCGAGAGTCCCAGAACTTTTGAATATTTATCGTACCAAGATCTACCGTGTGGAGGTTGTAGACCAAACTCGGGGCTTCTCCAGAATAGGCATATATAGCTGAATTGCTTTCCCTAATTTTAATTACGACGTCAAGACCACAAGAGGTCCTCCAAGCCACAACTAGTTTTTCCTGCTTTGCCCGCACCGAAAGGATTTTCCAGAATACCTGATGAGTGGAGATGAGAGTTGAGTCCACTACGATTTTAACACGCATCGTGCCATGTGGCTTCGACGAGAAGAAGATCCATAAGATTGCACCCAAACAAGTGTTTCCTTTGCTACTTTTGGAATTCGCAAGGAATGTTGTATTACGTGCTACTCTCACAAACAAACACAGCTACCGGTAACACTTACGCCAATCAGCTCCAGAAAGTTGCGGATGCTGTTGGAAAAAAAACAGTCAAGACGAGTTTCTCGTACACCTGCACCATGATAACGCTAGGCCCAATTTAGCTAAAGAGTTCAGTGAAAAATTGGAGGAGCTGGACTGCTTCTCCCGCAAACACACATAGTTACCAGTAACACTTACGCCAATCAGGTCCAGACAGTCGCGGATGCTGTTGGAAAAAAAAACAGTCAAGACGAGTTTCTCGTACACCTGCACCATGATAACGCTAGGCCCAATTTAGCTAAAGAGTTCAGTGAAAAATTGGAGGAGCTGGACTGCTTCTCCCGCAAACACACATAGTTACCAGTAACACTTACGCCAATCAGGTCCAGACAGTCGCGGATGCTGTTGGAGAAAAACGGTCGAGACGAGTTTCTTGTACACCTGCGCCATGATGACGCTAGGCCCAATTTAGCTAAAGAGTACAATTTTGCTCCTTCAAGGCACTCCGAGCTAAGAAAAAGTTTACCAAAATTAACGATGTTGAAAGGACGGTTGTTGAGCAGTTGCTATGTTTTGACTGTTTCTGGTTGTCAAAAGGCACCAAGGAGGGTCAAACGCGAACGCGTGATCATCTACTATAATAAGTCGCATACCTACATATATAATAAAGCGCTAGGCCATATTGCGAAATCGGTCTGTATGTCGCCGGGTGACTCATCGCTTGAGAGCGTCGAGGGAGTGCGTATTTTTTCCGTTCTCGAATAGAATTCTCGGTATTATGAGAACAGAATTGCAGAAAAAGGGCTGCATAAGATTGGGGAGGGTTCCGCATACCCAACCGGGAGGTTATTTCGCAATTCATCGAGAATGAAAACTCGAGAGCAAAGAGAATGCATGGCAATGGTTACTAAGCCTTAACCGCGCGCAAGTTTGGAGCTCGGTCGAACAGAATTGAAGAAATGAAGCTGAAGCAGTTCTGATCTCCTTGACCCCTTTACCAGCCATCCTTTCGGAAGCACTTTTTCTCATGCAGCACATAACGCGCAGGATCTACACTAACAAAGTAGGCACAAAGCTGGCACTAAATTGAAAAGGGCGCGTGTGCGAATTTTTGGTGCTCACCCACTGATTACAAGGTCTCTCCACTATTTTTTTAGCGAAGCTTTTTGAAATGCTTAGGAAAGGTTTAGGAACTAGAAAATATAGCCTTTCGTGGCCGCGAAAACTTCTCCGTCAACTAATAGTCTGAGAAAGCGGATCATTCGAAATTGGCAAAAGAATTCCTACCCCCAACCTCTCCACAAAAGAAATTGAAGAAGTAAACTCGCAGAAAATCACTGTCGTCCGCGAAGCGCGGCGAAGCTGCGCTTCGTGTGGATGACAGTAATTTTCTTCCAGTTTACCTAGCCCAGAGGTAACGTGGCGTACGGGTCCGAGACAGAGCGCCGCGAAGCGGCGCTCTGGCTCGGGGTTTTTTTTTTCAGAGTTTACCTAG
>KN731462.1:0-12306 GCA_000816745.1 Ancylostoma duodenale | reverse complement strand
GATTTTTGTGTTTTTTTTTTCTTGGAATATTACCGACAAGCGCGCTACTTTCTAGAGTAAGAGATCATGAGCTATTTTCAATCGTGGTTGTTACTTGAGTATTTTTATAAGTATGTGGTATTTTCTTCTTGATGACTGCGCTAGAGAATGTACGGGAGTCTTTTTAAATCATTATTACACTTATGCTTTGCGCAGATTTTTGAACGTGAAGTATTCACTTAATACCTAGGAAAGGATGGCGTTGGCAAGATGACCAACTCTCAGGGAAGGACATGGAAAACATCATCCGCATTCACAACGCAAATAATGAGGAGGCGTGGCGTGAGATCTTGAAGTGGGAAAATCTTCTACACCCGTGAGTTTGTTACTTTTTTCTTGTTTTAACAAAGTTATACATGTAGTCGTACATGGTTCCGATGCTATTGTGGGGTACTGCGTCACGTCGTTACTTTATCATCTCCTTTCCTAGACTTCCTTATGTGCACGTATCATTCAGGGAGTGTGCAGAACCAAAGTTGAAGAGTTTCAAAGGGGACGCCAAAAAGATCACTCCACGTGCTCGATTCCGCAATCTGTTTTTGGGATACGATCTACCATTTGATCGCCATGACTGGGTGGTTGATCGGTGTGGAATTAAGGAGGTTGGTATTTTCGTTCTACTACATCAATGTGTTCCAGTCGCACTTTATCGATTCCCAGCCACACTTCATTATTGATTTGGTTTTGCGGTTCCTCTGTTTTGACCAAGGGGTGACTAAGTTGAAATCGGTGAGGTAGTCGCCAGATGCTGAAATTTGAGAAAAAAAAAACAGCCGTGAAACACGTCAAAGCCTGTATAAATCGGTGGTAGTCAATCCCTACCCAGTGGAACTGTCTTGTGCTGACTAGGAGACTTATTTCGCTAAGCGGGATGAAGAAATTCTCAGTGCATGGTAGTTTTCGAGCTGCGATCGCCGAAGTGAACCGAAGAGAGTTTGCTCAAACCACATAAGAAATGAACATTTCAACGAGGCCAGTATCATCACTAATGTTTCCAGTACTCCTTTTCAAAATCTTAGGCGCTGTTTTGACTGTTCTTTTTAGGGTAACGTTTGAGTGAAGTGCAAAATTGATGCGAGAATTCAGCCAGGCACGTCCCTTACTGTCAAAATTATCAACCACACCTAAAATTTTGGAATGAGACAGTATGCTCTATGCAGTAGAACTCTCCGATAAGGTGGGGATTGCACCCGAAAGCCCCTTACGATGAGAGGCTCAGAAACTGGTTTTCGTTATGACAACGATCATATATGACGCTGCCAACTAATTTGTCCGCGTAAAAATGCAAGTTGGGAATGAATGGCCACAATCCGGACCGTTCGGGGTGTGGCACAGTGAAAATGAAATGGTGGCAGAACTCGAAGCGTTCGGATTTTGCCATTCATTCTGCACTTTGCATTTTTACGAGGACAAATTACTTGGCAGCGTCATATATGCTGTTTTACGCAGTTGTTGAAAATGACTTCGAGTGTGTAACGTAAGCCCATATGGATGACATTTTATAATGCACGGCAAGCGCATTGTTTGAAGCATGCGTGGGTTAGGGTGGCCTATGATATCCCCAGCTGAACCGTTTTGTTATGAACTTCCTTGAACTTGGGAATTCAAAGAAAAAAAAAAAACAACAACAGGTTGAGTATTAATTGGAACTGACTGTTTTAAACCGCTCGTTTTAGATCCAGTACGTCATTGACTATTATGATGGAGGATCTGTTGACCCACGTTCTAAACTCTTCACAATTCTTGATGTTCGACCTGCGATCAATGATTTGGGGAATATTTGGGATCGAATGGTGAGTTCTTCTCCCTATTCTCCTTGGAGGAGCGTAACAGTCAATGTTCCTTGAGATTTCTTTCTGATTAAGTTACTGAATGTAAACTGTTGAAGACAAGTGAAGCTCTAAGTATGAACATATACATAGAACCGTGAATTCTTTTGCTGAGTCGAAAATGATTTTCAGGTTGTGGCTTACTGGCGTTTCAAATTTGATTTTTTGGGAATGACACCGAAATTGCCTATCCCACCTACTGAAGGAGATGCTCATGTTCCACATTGATTTTCAATTTGGACCTTTAGGAAGTTCGTGTGCCTGTTTTTATAATCCAGGGAGGTGTTTTTATTCCTCGGAGTGCTTTCTAAACTCTCCTCCTTGAACGCACTTGTTTTTCGTGTAAATCGCGTCGGTTTCTTTGCCTGCGGAATTGGTTGATGTTCTTATACCTCATAGATATAGTGCCTTTTCTCAGTACGTGATCTGTCTAAAACCTGATTTTGATTACCCCCAGTGGCTTCTCAGCTCATTTCCAGTTCTTAGATACTGTCTTTGTTTTATCGAATAGGAGTCAGTCGTATTTGTATTTTTGTAGACTACGGTGATGTCTTACTTAGGAATTGCGCTAGTCAGAGTATTTTCGATTAGTGATCATTAGTTGTTCACGGTGAAACTAGAAGTAGATCATGTTTAGTAACGTAGTGCAACGTTAGTGTAACATACGCTTGTTGTTGTTTGAATATTCCTCTTTTTCTTTTTGTTGTTGACCCACTCATTAAAGAGAGTAGCGTACTAATAAAGATTGAAGAATGCTCATAGTTGAGGTTGTAAGCTATGGATTGTTCTTCGACAGTGTGAGTACATTATCGATCTCAATAGGGATTGCTGTGGTTGAATCTCAAACGTGCAGCTAAGAGCATGCTTTATACAATTAGTCGAGTTCATGTATAGCCTACTAGTGCGAGCTGTGCCGAACCCCGCAACGCTTACCCTTGTGATATAGTCTGTTTCGCCCGCGACGAGGCTTGAGTATTCGTGCACATTATCTGTTTTTCTCTGCACTCTCTCCAATATCTGCGCACTTTGCCGTGCTCTTCTTCTCTGCGACATTTTCCCAAGTATCTTCCCCCGTGGAACAGACTATAGGTAATGGATACGCAGACTGGAGAAGATGAAGTGAAGTAAAGGCAAGTGTTTCAGAAGTGGGCATGGCTCATTCTACAGGACCTAGTAGTGAGTGTCGATGGAATTGAAGAGTTTGCAGACTTGAGCGTACGCAGAAGCGCGACAGCGGCTCATCTGCGTTGTGCTTCTGTCATAACTTATTGTAGCCAAAGCTATCGAATATGATGAAAAACGTTAAACATCGCTACTTCCAGCTCGCGGCGCTGTCGCTTCATTCTTGAGTATGCAAATTCGTCAGCCCCATCAACGCTCGCTGTGCTGTCCATTACGACGTGGCCGATTTCCGCAACGCTTGCCCTCTCTCCATTGTTTCGGTTTAGTCAATGGCTGGGAAGATTCTGAAATTCTGGATAGTCAAAAGGAATGTAATGAAATTGAGATCCGTAGCTATTATTTGATAGGAAAAACGGTTTCTGAAAAGTACCTGCTGCGCAACGAATCATAGAGAAGTAAATCTTTCAAAAGTATAGGAAGGATACGTAGATGCCAGCAAATCCGCTCAACTGGCTGCTATTTACGAGAATGCGATTCGGTGCGCCAGAAGTTCGCTAGAAAGGGCTAGTTTCATATGAGCTTACGGCGTATGAGCTCACTGGGAGCTCAAAATCAATATGGTCGGGAAAGTCGTTCCAAACAGATCTCTTTCAAGCTATTGTTCGATATCTCATCCGACTTTACTGATATATCATGTGAGCTCAAAGTAATATCCACTACGAGTGGGGGTGGGAAGGGAGGGGGGGGGGGGGTAAATTGGGTGCTGCAGCCATCTGCCGTCGTTGAAGATCGAATTAACCAGCTGAGGATGGAGGAGTTGATACTATGACTAGTTAGGCGTTCCTGCATGAACATTTCATTAGTCCGTCAAAAGTCCTTTGCCGTTGTCGCTTTGAGTTTAGTTAAGGGCTCAGAGGAATGTAAACTTCGCAATAACTGCATGTCCACAATTTTCATCAGCTTTGTTTGATATTCTTTCAAATAATTCCAGAGAAAAATGGACAGCCTAGGATTTCTCCATTGTTAAGTCCATGTTGAGTCCAAAGAATTCTCCTTCTTCGGACCACTTGTTTTGATCATACTACGAAACGAAATCGATATTTTGCCCAAAATGGAATCTCGGGCAAGCACCATGATAGCAAATCCTTCTCATCAAACTGCATTTATTGCACCAGGCTTACTTCAGCTGTTTGAGCAGGGATTTTATCCCACTTTTTCAAAAAGTAGCCATTAACAAGAAAATTCTTCAGTAATGTTATGGCGGCTGATGGCATCTGATACTTTTGGTAGACGAGGAACAGCATAGTATTTGTAGATATTTCTTTTTATTGCAAAGGGTTTCTTTGGCCTTTGTGCTGAAATCGTTGCTTTCTGCTATTCATAGTCATTCCAATCCATTCTTTCTTTTGACTGTTTCCAGTTTCCAGTATGTCGCTCCTCTTCCGAGCTGCGCTTCGTGGTGCTTCCGGCTTTAGCTGTCGTCTTTACGCGGCGCAGAATTCGATTAGCGTTCTGAGAAATAGCCTGGGTAATGTTGTGTAAGTTTTCCTACTCTACTCAGTAGTTTATAGTAAGAATAGGTACCTATCGTTCGTTTCAGCAAAACCCCAATCCGCAATTTTGGAATTGATATATCTGGAATAAATGCCCAACAGCGCAAACGAGTTGGGTACTGGCTGTTCCTCTGTGCTGGTATGTGCTACGGAGCTGTGGCAATCGGAGGACTAACAAGGTTGGTTACTGTATAATTTTCGCAACTGACGTACAGCACTGGTCGTGGTTTGGATTTTACTTTATGCTGTATAATTATCCGGTGAAATTTTAATACATTGCATATAGGTTGACAGAGTCTGGTCTGAGTATGGTTAACTGGGATCTATTCCGATCGATGAGGCCTCCACTCACTCAAAAAGAATGGGAAGAAGAGTTTGAGCGCTACAAAAAGTATCCAGAGTACCACTAGTAAGTAAACCTGTTCCTGGCAATTTATATCGTCCTGGAGTACGAAACATATTTAGTAAGTCTTCTTCTGAAGAGATGACTTTGTCACAGTTCAAATTCATTTGGCATATGGAATACGGCCACCGCATGTGGGGACGGCTTACTGGCGTTGTAAGTCCGCTCAAAGAGATCTATTTTCGGCAGTAAGATTCATTTTCATTCTATAGGTGTTCCTATTGCCTTGCATTTATTTCTGGGCTCGTGGATACTTTCCAGTGACTATGAAGAGACGTATGGCTATTGCCGCAGCAATGATGTTGGCCCAGGTTTGATTGACTATCTCTGGTTGCTTGAAATATTTGAATGTTAAAGTTGTTCGTTGTAGCCATGATGCTGGTTAAGCTTTCTGCGGGTACCACACTTTCGGGTAGTCGACGGATAGTCTGTGTAGTGCTAATTTTCAGGGTGGAATTGGTTGGTGGATGGTGAAGTCAGGCCTTGATCCCTCCAACAATTCTGAGAGTAGTGTACCACGCGTATCGCAGTATCGACTTGCAACACATCTTACTATTGCGTTCCTTCTTTACTCGCTCTTCCTATACAACGGAATCAGTCATTTCGTTTCTCCACAAGCTCAGGTAGCTCTATGCTTACGGTAACGTTCAAGTCCAAACACGTTCAAAGCGATAATTCTTCTTCAGATTGCAAAAATTCCCAATTTTGGTATGCTTCGCGGGCTGTCTCATGGTTCCAAAGCGCTAGTGTTCATCACGGCATTCATGGGTGAGTTTCAAAGACAAAACCTGTAATAGTGCTTGGAAGAGTGCTTCGAACCGTTTATCCTGGGTAATCTCCTAAGGTGGGCTACGGGATTGGATCTGACGTTCCAATTCAGTTCTGTTTTTGTTTCCGATCTCTTTCGCTATTTTTATTCTATTGTATTTCTTTTATTCTTCATTTTTTTCCAGCCTTCTCCCGCAATGAGTGAGCAGTTTCGTCATCAAAGAATTTTCTTAGTTAAATCTGCCAGTCCAAGGGTTGCATCATTGATCATTGAGATTACCCAGGTTAAAAGTGCTGACGCCCGTGTTAACGATGGATAAGTTTGGGGAACGTTGACGCCTTTACCCTGGGTAATCTCAGTAATGTATTCAGGCCCAGATATTTCATTTGCAGAATTGTGAAACAGTTGGTGTAGATTCTGACGGTTGGTTGGATAATTTTATATGATTTTTTGAAAAAAAAAAATGTTCAGGTGCCATAGTTGCCGGGTTGGATGCTGGGCTAGTTTACAATTCGTGGCCGAAGTTTGCCGAGACTTGGATCCCCGAGAATATGCTGTCTCGTTCACCAAAATGGAGAAACTTTTTTGAGAATGACGTCACCACGCAGTTCATCCACCGCAATTTGGTAATCTCATTCTGCTTTTCGTCCATTTCTTTGTTATCTTTTCTACAGTAAAGAATCGTGTTTGGTATCGGATCTCTTTAGATCTTTTTACTGTGTTTACAGGCCTATTTGACATTGGTGACAATTACTGCCACCTGGATAGTTGGTTGCCGTATGGGATTGCCCCGACGAGCCAAAATCGCTCTGCATTCAACTATGATTATGGCATATGCACAGGCAGCACTCGGCATCTATGCACTAGTGAGTCCTTGAATGATAAGATCTGTTTTATAATATAGAACTATATCTTCTGAATTATTCTTTTTTAGCTCTACTACGTCCCGGTTTGGCTAGGATCACTTCATCAATGTGGATCCATGACACTGCTCTCGTTTGCGCTCTGGCTAACGAACGAACTGCGTCGTATTCCGAAGTAGATCTGCTGAGAAACGTTGATCTACATGCGCGGCTTTTTAGTCGTGGGAAGGTGCGATGCCAGTATTTTGCTTCTCATCATTTTGATCTTGTTCCTTTTTCTTGTTACCCTGTAGTTGTATTCTGTTATGATGTTTTCTTTAAAGAAAGAGTATTTTGTTATAGATAACAGAACTGGTAAGACAAAACTTGTGCATGACAGCTGGTGAATTTTGTAAATTATGTTGTTTTGTGTATTTGTGTACAGCGGTTACATCGATTCTTATTCTGTATTAAGTTAGAATTGTTGTTGATGTTTCTAGCAATTCAGTGAAATAAAAAGTGTAGCTAATTTTGCACGTCTACGTACCCAGCGCATTCTAATAGTAAGCACACTGGTGGTGAACATTGGTGGCAGGAGACATCGGCGAAGAAATGACGATCTTACCATACAAATCTGGGTTAGATGTGCAAACTTTTAGTTTTTTTTTTGTTGAAATCAGTGATCGCATGCCTTAGCCTGGAATACACTCCCATTTCGAGTTTTTAGTACTGATCCCAGTTAGAAAGTGCGAATAAAAAAGTCACGGCATAACCATTGATGTTGTTGCTACATAGCACTTCTACTGGGTTGTAACATGTACTACTGCTATTTGTGAGCTTCAAACAAAAATAGGAGCAGGTATCAATCAGGTGGTGACCGATGCAAACAAAATGGAGAGGTGCATGGAGCGGAAACCTCCAAGAGGGGACACAGAAAGCTGTAGAATTATTCAGAGATGGAATAGTTGGAAATGGCTTAGATTTCCCATCACAAAAAATGTTCAGGAGAATAAAAATGAAATAAGGTAGTACAAGATTTTCATTGATTTCACAAGGTGATTTGTACAAATTTGCCGGTCTGCTTTTGGAGAAGCGGGGGCGGAAGGGTGCTGATCTACCGCTGCAGTCCATGCATAGGATTCAGTGAAGCTTGGGGTAAAAAAGAGGTTGAAAGCAATGGGTTGAGGCCAGGTTTTATCTATGTAAGGCGTACAGGAAGCATCAATCACATAGGAACCGTGTTTTGCATGAGATTGAAAGGTGCAAATTCCATGATTAAGACATGCGTGCTCTTGCAAAACTAGGTTTTTTTTTTGAAATAGTTCTTTACCAGCAATAATGATATTCATGTCTCCAAATCCTCCGCATATCCGGTGTAAAGCCCACGATTTAACCCACTACTTTCTCCATCCTGATGCAGAAACCATACATTACAATGCAAAACACGGATTCCAGGATTTCTGAGCCTCGGGTTCTGGAGCGCTTATTTAAACCGATTACACTGTTTCTTCCATTTAATCATGACGGCAAAAGTTTTGTTTTGGCATCTGTTGTTTCAAAACAAAAAATTCAACAGAAACGGAGATCCCGTGCAAAACAGATAAGTGCCTGAAAGGGCCATGAAATATGCTACAAAACAATATACAACTTTTCATATTGGTGAAAGAGAAAACCGGAAATTTTCTGCACCGAAGATGACGCGACGAAATGACGACGAAAAATGACGACGCATTACTTTTGCACGAACCTAGTACCTTTTTACTTCACAGTTCTTAACTTACATATGGGATAACCCTATTAAATCCGGTGGATTTGCTGACACTTGCCACTTATTACGCTATTTTCCACACCAGTCCGTGGTTTCCTCGCCTTACCGGAAAGCTCTATTCAGAATCCCAGTCTGAATAGAGCTTTCCGGTAAGGTAATCTCAGTCGTACAGTTAGAATGGTATTTCTCGACGACGTCATTTAACGTTATCGCTGAATTTGTGATTTGGCGAGCTCGCACGTCGCTCGGTGCTGGCCCCCAAAGTGATAAACGGCCCTGGCACGGTCTGCTACTGCATATTGGAATTCCGCGTCGACGCAAAAGTGCTACCTTTTTACCCCCGTGCACAGTTGCGCAATTGCACGGCCATATCATCTTGCCGCCGCACTCGTCGTACTGGTGATCCAGTCAGCTGATTGCTTTCCCGATCAATTTGATCTGCCAAATTTTATACGTAGGTTTTTGTCACCAAAATAGAAAAAGGTAAAAGTGGTAGTTTTCAAAGTACAAAGAGAGGAAATAATAGGAGTTCTAAGTTGAAGACGAGTTGTTTCTTCCCTTCCTCACCCTTTCTCCATCTACCATCTCTTCCCGGAAATAAGGGAAGAGCACAATTTCTTGAACCAAAACAATTCCGGATTGTTTTTCTTCAAATAAAAACCACCATTCATCTTACTTTAAACTGATTATTTACATTTTCATCCCTTAAAATACGTAAAATATGAAAAGTCCTTAGTACTTCAACCAAGATGAAAAGTTCTAGTACTTCAACCAAGCTCACTCGCATGATCGTAATGATAGCGTCCCATTTCTACCTTGCCTCTGAGAACCCTTCGTTCTGTAATAGAATTAGGGACCTTTTTGTGGAAAGAGAGAAAATTGGCTCTAAATACATAGAATGGCCAACTTCAAAAGTTGCTTTTGTGCAGGTTTCACCGATGGGTTTTTGACATTACTGAATAGTAAATATGTATGTATGCTTTGATGTATAGAATTTCGAAATAAATCATTCGTGTGTCATATGTGGAAATTCGTCAAAATCATGTCAAAATCCACCCTGGGAGGCTTAGTTTTCAATATTTATGTACGTGGAGCCGAATAAATATTACAGCTAATCCTACTATATAGAAAGCTCTTAGTTAAATTTGGAAAGTGTCTGCATGTCGCCGGGTACTGCCGTAGGGTGCCGAGGGTACAAACGCTTTTTTTTCGCATACGAATAGAACATCTAGTTCTAGGTGCTTGAGTTAACCAGGAAAGGGAAGAGAAGATGGCTTTTCTCGCAATTTTTTTTCCTAGAATTCAAGCTGTCCTACGGGCAAAGTGACGCACTGGTCTGAATCTCTGACTCGGTTCACCTAATCAACAATCCAAGTGTTCTTTATGGTCGATTAATCCTAATCTTTGATTCCTTATAAATCTTGAAATGTATGTTCGGGAGTTACGTATCTTTCAGAAAACAGAAGCTTTTCGATATTTTATCATCCAGGAAGCTTTTCTGTTTTTGGTTGATCAGCATGGGCCTAATAGGTACTACAAATTAACCATTGTCCTTTGCATTTTACGTCACTTTCTCATATCGAAGCAGTTTTTATTGTTGTTATCAATACCTTGTACTTCACTTCTATTCTCTTTTTCCCTCTTATCTTTCCTATTCGTTGGAAGTAAGACCCATAGACATTTGGTGTTTAAGGTTTTCCGGGAATCCTAGGTAATATATTGATCAAAATTTACCAGGCTTAGCAAATCATGAGCTGAATCTGTGTTCGATCCTTCAGGAAAAGTTGGAAATGAGCATGGAAACGAATCCTTCACGGAGTCATGCTACGTACAGCTCATCTTGGAATCAAACGAATGAGTTATGGGGAATGCGAATTCCTTCGCTAGTGTAGCTTCTGTTGAATTAACTGTACTATTGTTTTAGTTTCGAAACACTCAAGACCTTGTTAGTTATCCTGGCAACTCCCTCCGAACGATGCTGACCGCACTCGAACCCCTGAAGTCATTAACAGTAAAAATTTCGCGACTTGGGCAAACGGCGTTGTTTTTATTGGAAACAGAATTTTGAGTGAGGTAAGTGACATCACTCGAGTGGGAGTTGGCATGCGGATGGTAATGTCTGGAATCGAATTAGAGAAAATGACGTGGAATGTTCAGAATGCATTATGGGGCCATAATCGAAATATTTCCTCATCCCTTCTTTTTCATTTTTCTCGATTCTTTTTCTTTCATTTCGAAACCCTTAACTTTTACTTTTCTTTTAAGTTTTAACTTTTATGTTTCCGAAGGGAATTTTTCCGTACTAATCTGTATTTGCTTCCCTCTCTCAATTGCTTTTCAGTATGATGGAGTTTCTTCAGTGTTTTTTCTTACGTACTTCGGTCCTCCAGTCGACCTTCGCTCCATCATATGTACATGCATATTTGAATAATTCCAAAGTGCTTTTTATTGTCAGCAAGCACTGATATGTGTAAAAACGACATATTGTCCTCTCGTCACTCATTTCCCTTTCGTGACGAGATCCTTAACACACATTCCTAATTATAGAACAAGATTCATAAGTAGAACAATGAAAGGCGGTCTTGTTTTCACTAACTTCCACTGAATTTCAGTCTCCTTGTCGTTTTCGTGAAAATGTCACTTCTTTGTCATTTTCGGTTATTGTGACAACAATGCTATGTACATACCATCGTTAGCCGGCGCAAGTAGGTGAGCAGTAGTTGCAGTTTCTTTTCCAGAGGTTTTGTGCTATGGTTCATAATAGGTCTCTGTCGTTTTGGTGCTCACTGGTCGTTTGACGACGAGCAGATTCTAATGTTCCATTCTCCAGAAGACTCCAGGCAGAGATAAAGTGGATGAACCCAGATAGCTTGGTATCCTATAACTAATTTCCGAATATTTCTGCAGAAATTGCGCTTAACGAACATTTTCACTGGAAATACCGCAAACAGTTTCTAATCTGTTGAAGTCAGACACTGTTGACTGATTTGAATGAAAATGAGCGTCTGAGCCGGAGATCATTTTTTTTTCGTCAATGTTGCATGCTCGCTATGTCCAGTTTGCGATTTTCGACAATAGTGACTGATACGTGCCCGATTACCCGAATTTTTGAATATTTGCAATCAAAAAATTGTTCTCAATTCCTTTTCACCGCTGTTTATTACGTCAATTTTGGTTGACTACACTGACAAAAACTCTGATTTAGTTACATAAGTTCCTAGTGCAGACGTACTGATTCGCCTTCAGAAAGTTGTTGCCTTACTGACAGACATAACAGTGTCAGATGTAGTGGGGAATCAAAATATGTAACACTACAAAAAAGCTCAGAAGAATTTGCACTGGTTTGTTTTGTTTTTTCTTAGTTTCACTATTATTTTGCAAGTGTTTTTTTTCTATTACTAAAGATGATGGTATTCTTAGTACTATTTTCATTTCTGACAATGAGATTCCGACTGTCGTGTCTTTTCTCGGCTGCAGACTTCCTTGCTACACTTCCATTCCCCCCCCCCCCTCCCCTCCTCCCCGCTTCTGCTTCCATCACTGTATTATTAGGTTGCAGTCTAGTTTTGCACCAACATTGATTTTTCGATCAAGAATTTCTTGGTCTTGAATTGAAATTCTTTGGCAATAGAATGTGATAGAATGTTCTGCTTCTTGTCATCTATTATATAAAAACCCGCAGGCTAGGTTCCATCGCTGAACACTAATATTATGATTATTTCAGAAAAGCGTAAAAACTGGTGCAACACTTTCAGACCAACCTAATATGCACGGGTGCATATAATCTTTTCATGTAGAAGTAGAACGCCGTAATAAAGTTCCATTACAGATATAAGATCCGATATAGGACCAGTACAGATATAGCCCACTGTAGATAACGGGCAGATAAATTTGAATTCTAAATTGAAGTGTCAACTGATATACATACACAGAAGATAATCATTCTAGATTCCTTTTCGTTCCTGGGGACAAAGAAAGCTC
>KN731456.1:2468-13268 GCA_000816745.1 Ancylostoma duodenale | reverse complement strand
ACGATAGCGCTTATCGATTTTCAGCTCCGATGGCCTCCAGTCGCGCCGGTCGCCCATGTTGGCCACTCACGGTTGCCGGCGCCAGTGACTGGAACGGAGGGTGCTATACTCCACGCGGAGTATAGTGCCAGCCTGTGGAGTGCACTGCGCCCTGCGGCCTCATCAGCTATAATGGCTTGTGCAACAGATCTCCTTGCATGGTATTGGCGCGTGTTTCACCTGGGAACATAGTTGTAAAGTTATTAGAGAAAGAGAGAACGCAAGAAATAGTGGCGTGTTTGGAGAGACAGGCGAGAAATGGTAGGCGCAAATACTCGACAGATCATAGGCACAAATACTCAATTACCGTTGTTTTTGAAACGGACTACATTCGCGACCCATCTTATCATGTTAAAACAGCCACGAAAATAAAGTAGGAGTATGCGGGACATATGTATGCGTTCAAACGAAGCAGCAGTCACTCCCTTGCATAGTACGTATCAGCCATCTACCTTGTTGTAGCAACAATGTGTAGAACACAAAAAAAAACTTCAGATGCGAATATGAATATGAATATTACGCAAGGATCTCAACACTATGGAAATGGTGATGGTCTTCAGTTCTGATATTACATAAAATAAAAGGTGTGGGGACAGCAACTTTCAATGGTAGGAAAACATTAAGGGGTGCATTGTTAAGCATTCAAAAGCAACTAGTCGATCGGAACTCCAAACGGGGAAAATTAGCTCTACTCAAGTGCACACTATTCCACCCAGCATGAGCATAAAAAAACGACTGGACAAGGAAACCATCTCAGGCTGACCCCGTATGTTGAAATTCAACAATTCAAACGCTTTATCTAGACTGCGTAGAAGCCATAGGAGGGAGCGAATATGAAATGGGATAAAATGACAGGAATAAACCTGAAATAGAGAACCAAAAAACCATTAAAACAACTTGTTTAAACTCTGGTCATGGCAGGGGATATCACAAGATGGTCAGGCCTCTTAATACAATGTTAAGTGACTTCTTGAGTGAAGCGAAATAAGTTAACCGGAATTACAAACCAGGAATGTAATCTCATCTCATACCAAACAAACAACTAAATTTCCCTAACTATAAATAGAACTCTGCAATCCTAAGGAGAAATTAAAGTGCTTTCAAACAGTTGTCGAGTAAACTGCTCGCACCAATTCGGAACAGCGTCGGAGTGAGCCATGCCTCACCCAGAACCTGAAAAGAAGAAGACTGCATATCTGTCACTAATAGAATTACATTGCAAATTACGCAAGTATGCTGAAAACTCACTTCTTTGATTAGCGCAACGTAGGCAAGAGCTTCTTGCGGAGTTTTGATACCCCCAGCTGGTTTGAACCCAACCTTGAAAAAAGTTATTCTTTCAAGATTTATCAATAAATACCAATTAGAATCGTAGGGTGTACCTTCTTTCCGGTTAGTTCGTGCCATCTCTTGATAGCCGCACACATTACGTACGCCACTTCCAGAGTCGCATTTGTGGATTCTTTCCCGGTGGACGTTTTAATGAAGTCAGAACCTGGAGTCAAACATTTTAAAACAAAACACCTGCGTGAATTTTCGTCACAGAAAAAAAAGAAGACGAAACAAGGTTCTTTCCACAATAAATAGGACGAAACCACGCCTATAGCTCACCTGCTAAAATACTTGCCCAGCTTGCCTTGTAGACGTTGGCTAAAGTTTTCAACTCTCCAGTGGCCAAAATTGTCTTCATGTGCGCGCTTCCACACGCACCCTTCAATGCCGCTACTTCATTGTGCACAGCTAAAATTGAATGATGATACTGCATATCTTGCTTAACTCCCTACGTAAGCTTAATATCAACATCATCGAAGGAGTAAGATACATACTTTTCCAATCATCCTCAAGGGCTGCAGCACGGCTAATAACAATATCAATCTCGGTTGCACCGTCAGCTACTGTTAACTGAACTTCCAGAAGTTTCGACTGCAAGTGGTACTGTCCAGACGGGAAACCAGCAGCAACTGAAATAATTCTCAAAATTAGACAGGCTGAGAATTCATGTTGCTTTCTTTACAAGAGCATGTGGAGAAATTTTAGATACTGAAAAAGGGAAAGGAATGATCATACCAGAGGCGACATTGAAAGTTTTCTTCTTTGCGGCGAGATGTTTAGATACGTCGGCCACCCGCTGTGGATAAACACAAACGGCAGCACAAGTAACTGAGGGATCCTAAAAGTCAACAAAGTTAAAGAGCTCAAATTCAATAAGACTAAAACGAAAATAAATACGAGTGTGGGAGGGTGGCAAATGCTTAGAAGATTAGTGAGTATACTCTATTAAATGCGAACTTTAATATAATTTTGCAGACCCAATATCTAACAAATGTAATGAATTCACCTAGGCTTAATCTCGTTTCCATGTACGTAAACATCCATTTACCTAACTTCTGTTCATGAAAAGAGCCGTTTTTCAAAGTCACGGTACTAATTTTGTGGATTGAAGGGACGAGTAATGAAGCATAACTTATGAGTCATAAAACTAATTCAGCTCTGGTTTATCGATCCCACACTCATAATCTCTCTATCCGTTCCATTTTTTGAAACAGTTTCACACTCTCAACTGCACCACAAATAATTAGAAGATGAACGGACAACAATGCGATATGAACATAGTCGCTTGCAACTGATTACAATGCTATTTATACATAGTAGGTGGGTGCGCCAGTCATGCCCCTGCTCGTTGTCCAGTGAAATGTTTTTCTCGAATTTTGAAGTTTTATGAGAAGCAAGGGGCGGATGGACGTTGGTGACAGTGGATATGAATGACGGATGACCGAAGTAACTCATCCACTGAAAGGGCTCCGCCCCTCGCAAATGAGTTCCGCCCATTCGGATTTTTGGTCGTCTGCAATAGCCTGAGCCACCCTTAAGTGGTACTGTCAGATGTAACATACTCCCTGTACAATACACAAATGTTTTGAGCCAAATCAATCGCCTTTCGCCCATGGCGAAAGACTTTTGGGCTTTCCCACACATACTTTCCTCTTAGAGACTCGTTTAGAGAATTCATACCATTCGCAGGGTTTCGTGGCGGGACCCATCACAGAACACTCGTCCGCGCTATAATTACGCACGGGACACTGCCTTAATTTTCTGTGTATTTCGCGTATTTTAGGCTACTTCATCGTTGTGAATGAGTTCATCGTCCCTGAAAACCCCGACATACCGCGAAATCTTTGACCCAAAAATTTCCGTGAGTGCTGCCTTTAAAAGTGCAAGCATTACGCTCGTCATTGTTCACCTGCACTCCTACACACTCGCCTCACATTAGCAACACGTGTTTCTGCCAAGGAATTCCCAGAAAAACTCAAGTTTGAAGGAGTAGGACTACTATAGCTACTTTAAAATCTTCGATTCAAAGCATCTCCTGCTTCCATTAAAGAACTAATAGAAAGGAACTGCTTACACTGGGAACTGGGTTAAGTGCTCGATCAACTAGTGCCACAACTCTTCCTTTCGTATCATCACCAGCTAGAGTAGTTAGGTCTATGTGCCCGATCACCTTCCTGACTTGCGCTTTCTGAAACAATGATTGATGGCGGTAAACGGATCCAGACGATACGAATGATAGTATAGTATAGCCTTTGAACAGAACCAAGGATAAACTGTCTAAAAAAACATGACGTACGTCTTTGACTAGCTGTGCCGCCTCCTTTTCATATCGTGCAGTAGCAGAGGCGATCTCTTGGGTATCGAAATCGCGCGAAACTTCTTTGTCGAACTGTGCCTGATCGAACGGACTCATGAAATTCTTAATGAAAGAGTATAACAGCGGAACAAGTGTAGCCATAACCTAAATTTACGACGTGTTCAGAATATTGCCAAGAAAATAGAACTGGCAAAAGAAAACAAATGATTGTTCTAGAAAAAATAGAAAATAATCTTCAAAAATGTGGATCGATTTGAAGAATTCCATAAGCATCCAATAAGCATTGGTAGCACACGAAGAACCTCCATAGCAACATTTATTTGCCAGAAGCAAAAAAATCATAAGAATTGAAACTTATTCCAGAAGAAAAAACTACTGGAGCCGTATAAGCACGACGTGGAGGATGACATGGTCGAATGCTGATGCAGTGTGTGCCCAAGCCGCTGCGTTGAAACGTGCCGTCCCGGTCGCCCCACCCACCTCCGCTTATTTCATCGAACGAATCGACACCCTCCATTGGGGTTGGTATGCCTGGGTAAGCCTAGGAGAACTAATGTTTGTGCCTAGTGCACGGCTGAAAACTACAAGGAGTCTGGATATTTCATCTGTAGTGGAACTTAATGTGGAGAACCGAACCCTCCCCCCCCCCCCCCCTCCCCCCTCCACCCAGACAACCTCGAGAAGTAAGTGATCTTTGAATTACTGGATTCAAAAATCGCTGTCCGGTCCACGAACTGAGTGCAGTTACAGAATTATTGGTTTACTCGACGCCTAACTGCAGGAAAGCAGTACGAGTTACATATTTATTTATACAGCAGTGGGGGGAGGGAAGTTGACGCATCGATATATTCTACGATATAGGGAAGGAGAAGAAACTTTCTAGCAGATGGCAAGTGTTCCTGGCTTTCCGTCACAAACGCTGCAAACAAACCGCGCTTCCGATTTCACCGCATCGAGACAACGCGAAAACTTCGTGAAATTTTAGTGCAAGTTCCTACAGCTTCCTACACAAGTTTTTTTTCCCTACAGCGAAGTCGTCCTTTAAAGGGCTTTTTTTGGTTGATTCTGAGCTAGAATGTTCCTTAATTTGAATATCGTTGTAAAAGTAAAAATAAAACAATTTTGCCTTCAATGTCTCCTTCTTAAATGGACGCTTCCGTTAGGAAGCGAGCACCGTTCCAGAGAAGGAGAATGAAGAATTGAGCACTGAGCTCAAAGCTGCGTATCTGAAGATCTGTGGGTCAGTTCGAGTCTTTCAGACTGTGGAGTGATTCTAGCTTTTTCAAATTCAGAGCACCTTTCTTTCACCGCAACTCCACGATTTCAGAAATTATTTAAATGTTTTCTAAACCAATGTGAAGTTCAAGAAGTCCCCATCCAACTTTTTTTTCGAAATGCATATCATTCCCGCTTCTTCTGATTTTATCATTGCTATTGTGAAACGAGATGAAACAAGGTTTCTATGCTTCTTCTCCGTCGTCTTGCGGCAGTAGCTGCCTCAAGTGGTTCCTTTGCCATTGATCAGGGAGCCGTCCCAGAATCACATGTTCGATGCGGGCCGACAACGCTTTGTGCTCGACTTCACTACTTCTCAAAGGCAGCTCCCGCTCCGGTATTCGTGTTTGAGATTTTGCTGGATTTAAGGGCCTTGATGGACCTAGAACCCATACCCAGCAGTGAAGCAGTAAAACAACGCGAAAAAAATAGTAGAAATCCACGGAATCATAGTACTGCTTTCCGGTGGCCTTATCGCGTTCTCTTGAAAGACATGATCCCCGTCCCACGGAAGTCCCATTGTGCAAGAGACCGAGCCTGCGTTCGTCGTGGTGCCCCGTCATTGGGCGAGAGAATGCAGGCAAGGCAGCTGTATTCGTCACCGCGATTCGATTTTCTTTGGAAGTAATTCACGATTCTTTGTATTCGCTTAACACTTGTGATGTGCTGACAGTGTGTCAGTCATTATTGGCGGTTAAGTCGGAGTCAGGAGCTGCCTTCAAGAATATCCTCTTTTCTCGCTCCTTCCTTTCACCTCTGCTGTTCTGACCTTTGAAATCAGAAGGAATCTTACGAGAAAAAAATTAACATTCATGATAAAGCGACATTCAGGAAGGGATGGGAAAATGTGCTTTCCAAAAGTTTGACTGCACAGCAAAACATCGCAACCAATCGTCTCGACAACCAGCCACAAGAAAATTATTCTGATGCGACACAATAGGTGATGAGAAAACCTCACCCGCACCTAAGCGGAAAGCATGGGCATGCCTATCCTCCTCAGTGAATATGAGAAACAACCCGGAAGATGAAATAATACCCATAACAGTATGACTAATGCTAATTACAGGCACAACGAATGAACAGGATGCGAAGTGGAAATGACGAATAATATGCAACATGAGATCTGAGATGAAGAGTGACCCTCGTTCGGTGACAATATATAAGAACTTGCCAGATATGGAAATGTTGGCGAAGATAGGTTCTTGAATGTTTGTAACAACATCCTAAAAAGCTACTCTTACAGAGAGTAGTTATGAAGTGGAAAGCTCCAAATAGTTACATCTACCAACTTTCTTCCCGTCCTTCAGGCAAATCTTCGTGACCGTGCCGTCTACAGAACCGATGAAGCCCGAGTCACCAGAGACAGTTACGGACGAAAACACGGGAGCTTGCATTTGGTACGTCCACAAATGCACTCCTGTTATCTGAAATGGAAAAAATCCCGTGACATCCATATCTAAACGTAAGTGATTCGCAAGGTAGAGGAACTTTGCACAGCAAACCAAATCTGGAAACGTAATGACGCTGTAGTCTTTAATCTCTCCCTCCTTCACTTTCTTTCTTTCTCTTCTCCTCCCCTTCACTACGGTGGCCGTGATGAAGAACACCATTCTGACAAGTAGGACGATAGAAGGGGTTACGAGTGTGAAGAGTAATCACCTATGGGGAGGGGCTGTTGTGGATGGGCAGGAAATCGTACGAAGAACATGGGAGTCGTATTTTCACCGGCTGAGAAACGGAGCAGAGTCGCATGGAGGGGCGGAAGGAGGGGTGGAGGTTGGATTATAGTGATCATAAGATTTGTATGCTGTATGGAGAAGTGGATGGAAGGTATACTAATAGACGTGAAGCAGTTGTCTCGGAAGCAAATGCACAAGCCGCGATCTGAACATGGTGCGGCTTGCGCGTTGCATGAGATAAATCTTAGGTGCATCATGTATGACCGTCCACAGGAAAAGCTATTCACCCACCGTGTCAATCGCTTCTAGACTTCCTCTGATAGTTGTTTGAAAAACACGATTCTCCAGTATGACTGCACTAGCAGGAGATCCACTTCGAATAGGACAGGACCAAACGCACTCCCTGCTCTGCGAAAATAAAAACGTGAAAACTCGGCTCATTAAGAAAAATGGGCAGGTTTTACCCTTAAACGTTTCAACTCACATACATTTGGATTGATCTTGAACAATTTCCGATTGTAAGCCGGAACATAAACATTTTGGTTGTTGTCAACAGCGCAAGCTGCTTTCATTACATCGCCACATGCAAAACGCCATTCAACTGCACCTGTAGATGCCAACAGAAAGTATACGCCTCCATCATATCCACCTGAACGAAAAATATTAAACAAAACTCTCACCCTAGTCTGTGAACAATCACACATCTTGCACTCTATACAAAAATTTGCGCAAGCTACACATGTAAAAATAGAGCCAGCAGTCACTGAAGTTTTCGCTTTTGATTTGTTTCTAGCATAGGTTGGAAGATCTCATGTAAAACTCACTGCCATCGGACTACGTTTACAACTGGTTTTTTGGGCGACTCCCCCCTTTTTTTGGGTACTAAAACAATCGTCTAGACATTAAAAAACGACAAAAGAGCAAAAGATACACATACCAACCACAATGTGTTCTCCACAATTTCTAGGTGAGGCTTCGAAACGACAGTTGACCTTAGTCTGAACAGCAAAATGCAGAGAAAGTATACAAAGAGAAACACAAAAGATTTAAACTACCTTCCATAACAGATAACCGTCTCGAACGCGGACGCAAACAATCAGCCCAGAATGTGAACAAGCAACAACAACGTCTTCCCCTGATAACCTAAAGCAGGAAATTGAACATAAGACCTAAAATATCTCGAAGTAATAGTAATCTCATCTTAGTTCAGCATTAAATAGCAATTGCAAACACAGTAACTGCTTACGTTGTGAGAACTGGATCACCATCGATGCATTTCTCGAGGTCACAAGCCCATTTAACATTTGGTTGTGAAATTGGGATGATGGTGACGTCTATGGCCAAATTGCGGAGATTCGCATTCTCCACTTCTAAAAAAGATGTGATAAAAGAGGTTGGAACACATGCATAGAGAATATTTCAAGGTCATCTTTTCCACATGGTTCTTGCGTGGGTGAGAAACCGTTCCTCACTGTCGATTCCGTCAATAATGGGACCATTTTCACGCAGTAACTGATTATTAAGAATTCGAGTTCATCCTGTTCAGAATGGTTTGCATGCCTGACAGGTGCAAGTAACAAGGAACGAAATGGAAATTCTCGTACTGGGAAGGTAGAGGTCCAATCCCCCCTCCCCCCATATAACCGCCACTGGTAGGTTCCCACGTGGGCAAAAGGGATGATACTTAGTATCAAAAAGCATAAACCCACGATCACTGTTCAGTGAATGAGAAGTGTATTTCTGAAGAACATCAAATACAGTTATAGCGGGATCCAAGATATCATGTAGAGCTTCAACATTTCCCAAATGCAGAGCGATTTCAGCGGCTTCGAGAGAACGAATACCGAAAAACACACGCAAATTTACGGAAAGAATGATTTCTGCGCGGAAATGCTGCTCACCATAATCTGTGAAAGAGTGGGACTTCAAGTCAGACAAGGAATTGATGCCGAATTTGCCAAGAAAAGCAAGTATAGAAGCCCAAGACTTCATCTGCATGGAACATTCTTCCTCTAACATGGCAATCAAATGGGCTCGATTTACTTTCCCTGAAAACATTCCCGTATCCGTGATAATAGTGCAATCATAGTCCAGTACAGTAGTTCGTGGAAACCAACCGTTCATGGTGAGCGGCACTCGGTCTAAGTAGATTAACTTCGATGGAAAGAATGACGAGGGAACCACATTTCGCAAAGAATCCTCTATAGCAGTTTCCGACATCACAAACAATACCAGAAATTTATCCTTGTACACAGTAAAGTATGCAAAGAAAACTTCTTTGATGGAATGCACCAGCTCAGTGAGGGACGACAAATTACATCGAACTCCGTTGATTTTGACCTGAACAGAAATTAAATATGTACGAGCATTGGGACGCCGCAGCTCTTCCTGATTTCTCATTTGCCCACGAAACTGGGATAATAAGGATCTATCCACAACATTATATATGGAATCAAAGTAATCTCTTCATAAATCCTTAGCCATGCCTATGAGGATTACTACAAAACTGCTGGAAGAGGGAAATGAGTACCCCTTAAGAAAAGACTACTACTCTTACCTGGTCGTCCTTCCTCCCAACAATTGTGAGCTCTCCATCTACTACCTCAACAACGTCTCCGGTAGCAGTGAATTCTCCACTCCACGTGCCATCTATGCAGCACCGTCTCGTTCCACCTGTAAGGTATAATTCCATAACATGACTTCCGGGAAGATCACGATTATCCTGCCCGTTGGAAATCAAAACATAAAGAGGTTAGTATACGAAAGAGTAGAACAGTACTGTGTAGACAATCACGAACAAGCTCTGGTAAAAACAGGTGTGCCACCGAGGCAAGTTTAGGCTTAGGGAATGAAAACGATTTATTAAAATCATTAAAAGATTACCGGACCTATTAACAGCTCATTTTCTGCAGAAACCGACAATATAGTGCATCTCAGAGGACTGCCGATTCCAACATGACTGCAGCTAAATAGGGAAATTTCATGGTGGTCAAGAATTCGATTACTCACAACCAATTTCATGGTGGTCAAGAATTCGATTACTCACAACCAATGTAACTGAAGAATAACCCTTTTTCTACTAGTTTTCAGCCGACGTTCGTCAAAATAGTGGCACAACTTAAATGTCGTTCGTTGTTGTTGATGTCTTTGACATTGTGATTCTGCCAGCACTTTCGAGATGATTCGTAACGTCAAAACACAACCAATATCTTGGACATGAGAATTTCCTTGGGAGCTTTCTTTACCAAAAACGAGGCAGTTGTACGGCAAATTACAACCAGAACGCTTTCAAAATGGTCTGGAGAAGAAAAAGAAGGAACGAATCGCGAATAGCTCATCCTTTTATAGCACCGGTCAATCGTTATTGCACATCCTCAAAGAATGTCATATCGAATCACTTGTTAAACCACGTTAATACGCGTTGACCCAAACGCAGATACATCGAGTTAGCGTGCATCAACGTGGATAAACAAGCGATCCGGTGCTTTACAGCTCTGCACTAACGACTGATCATAAGTATCACACGATCGTTTGAATGCCTAACCCAATGGTGATCATTTTCTCGGGCGATAAATACTGTGTTCCAGAAAGAGATCTCATCGTTACCAAACGCACTACTCCCAGCCATTAACCACGGATTAAACGATAGTGATTTGTTAATGAATCGCGATCGAGATTAAACGACACTTCTCACGTACTTATGGCTCATTTCCGCAACAGTAGCCCAGCAAGAGACCTCCGTTATACCGTACACGTTGAAGATCCTTGTTGGATTCGAAGGAGTACGAAAACGCCTCACCAATTTGAGAGGAAACATCTCACCTCCTGAAATTGCTGGAATTAGTGAAGGCGTTAATACCCAGTAATGCGACGTGAAATCTCCTGGCTTTTTTTTCACGCTGGAGTAGCGTTTCTTTTTCTTATGTACCGCCAGCAACTCTTGTTAACTTGAGTAAGGAGGTGCATCGTGAGCTTGCAACGAATTCGCAGTTCGAATGAAAATTCACTGTAATCCGCAAGCCATAACATTTCAAGAGAGAATTCAGCAGAGTAATGAGGATTCCCGTCACAGGCTTTCTTTCCAACATCTTAAAGGAATCTACAGAACACTTGTGAAACATTTCCAAGTTTCACAAGTGTTCTGTAGATTCCTTTAAG
>KN731452.1:0-12315 GCA_000816745.1 Ancylostoma duodenale | reverse complement strand
GGACGGTGACTCCGCGGAGCGACCGTCGATTTTCGCGATCCCGTGAGCAGTACTGTACTTACAAACCGAAAATGGTATTAATTTGATTCTCCTGTGGTACCACTACTTTGATGTGGATCCGATCACCTTCTCCTCCGTGCAAAAATCTGATTCACCCATAAGATGGAGAACAAAAACTGCCACCTGGGAAGGCCAGAAGATGTCGTGTATGGCGATACAATCCTCGCTGATTTTCTACCCGAACACTGCGCACACTGCGGAAGACCCATCAAAAGACCACGAGACACTTCTTGGAGACTACTAATACGCGCCTCAAAAACCCCGAACGGCAAACTTGGAACGCCTTTCGAAGATCACCAATGGACTACTCGTTGAAAGAAGGTTTGAGGTTTGATCCGAGTGCATCCCATATTGAGCAGCTGATAAACAATGCCAGCTGCGGAATAGTCCCGGAACAGGATCAGCAACAGTTGAGGTTGAGGGAGATCCTGGCAAGTAACGACGGAAGAAATCTAAAGAACTTTTGGAGTAGCATGTTGCGATAATCACTTCGAAGAACGAAAATGGGACTGTTACATTTTTCCATCACAAGATGGAATCAGATATGGGAGAACTTTACATAATCCTTTTCTGCTCTCAACTGCAGTTTCAAACCCAAATATCTCAGCTGGTAAAAATACCCCAGATTCTTCCTTTACAAGTCCGTGCTGCAATAAGGAGAACGAAACCTGACAGCCCAAATCATACAACAGCTGATCTACAGCGAGCAGGAGGCAATCGTCTACACATATGTTATCCTCGCAAAGCATTTTTCATCGTATTTTCAAAAGAGAAAAATATGCGAACCAATGAAGGATCTCACGCAGCTTTTCACTGATAAGTGACAGAGAGGATCTTCGAAACCGCCGTCCAATTTGCTCGCTGATCGTGCATTACAAGCTCTGTATAAAGTTTGTTCTCACACACAGGGACACTGTCAGAGAAACTTCGATGGTGCCCAATCCCAGGAAGAGACCGGTTTTCGTAAAGGGTTCAGCTGCATGGACAACATCCAAACTGTTCCTAAAGATAGAGCTTTGCAAGGAATTTCGCCTCCCCTCGCCCTAACTTTCGTTAACTAACAAGGGAAGTGCAAGAGGCTAACCCCGGGGATCGAAACGAAACATCCATTTTTGATAACATTGTCTAAGACGATGTCAATGTATGTGTATCATTTCTCCCCAATGGTTCTGACGCGCGCAGGAGAGCGCGTCAAAGACTTTTCGGCGCCATTCATCTTTCACGCGCGCAAGATTTTTAAAAAGGTTTTACTGATTGAAAATTTGCATACTGGGGTTATTTGAGGCGCTGATTACGAATATCATATCCATTTTGTACCATGATGCTATTTTTGTGGGGTTACGGTAGGTACACCACCGCATGCTACCGTACACCTACGGTAGCCCTGGGAAATGGCGTTGCGGTCCAAAATGAATACGATATTCGTTTTCAGCACCTCAAATAACCCCCGTAAGCAAGGTTTCACTCAAGAAATTTTTTTCAAAGAGTTTGAGTCCATGAAGGTTGAATAGTACTATTTCTTTTAGTGCACTGTCATGGGAGTCTTGCCTTGGATTCATGGGTCTTTGGCCACGCAATCTGACCGTGGTTGCCATGATTAGCCATCCTATGGACTATCGAACGTTTGCAGACGCATTTTTGAATAACCTGGTTTCGCCTGGTTACGTGATCAAGAGTCCTAGCTGCAAGCATGGCAGCCGCGGTGGGATGGCCAAGTGGGTAACGTATCGGACGAAGTTCCTGTAATAGTTTTTGAACTGGTGCATGTATCTGATGTGTTCTAATCACTACAAATACTCGAAACAAGTTGAAATGTCTAAAATTTATAAATGCAAAATAGGATTCCACCGGCAGGATCCAAACCCTTGACCTCCCGCCTTACACTCTAACGCACTATCCTCTCGGCCACCTCGCCACCGACGGCATGCCTGGCTCATCCTTTCATAATCTTCCCACAATGGAACGAAACCAAGTTATTCGAAAGTGGGTCTTTGAACACTCTATGATCCCAGGAAAGGTAATCAAGGTAATCACAGTTGGTTTCAGTGGTCAAAGTTTCAGAAATCTCAGCTCTACATGGAGTTCTATGGCTGTGCAATATAGAAATTTTCGGCGCGCTCTCCTGATCGAATCAGGACCATTGGGCAAAAATGATATATATACATCAACATCATCTTAGACAATGCTTCTGCAAAGGGATGTTTCGTTTCGATCCCCGGGGTTAGCCTCGTGCACTTCCCTTGTAAGAAAATAGGTTTGACCGCATAGAAACAGATGCTTTTTTGTAATCATTAATCAAACAAGGAGTAGAGGTGTCACAGGTGAGAACATTAGCCGACCGCTTTCTTGGATCCTTCACATCAACAAAGCTCTTTCAGGGTTATTAAACCATTCTAATTACAAAGGGGGAACGACGAAACCAAACTGTATGAGCATTGTAGTCAGCAGAGAAGTCACTTGACTGAGAGGAAAGATGCAATCGGATTGATGGAGCCTGAGGCGTTATCTGTGCACACTCGTTTTATGTTACCTATTAATCTAGCTTGGTCTTGTGTGGGAGATTTTCTCGGAAGTGCGTGGTTATGTCGCACAGCCATAAATATGATATCACAGATTTTTGTAAACACTCTAAGAAGCCAAAGTTTGGGTAATCGGTGCAGTAATCGGTGCAATAAAATTGCGATTATTTTGGAGAGCTCTCTCCAAACTCTTTTACAGCTCTTTCCTTAACCTTGATATGGTATTAGTGCTCCCTATTCAGTGTAGCGTCAAGTTATCTATTATGTTTTTGACCCTAATGTTCGCAGAATGTTTTAGTTGGCCCAACATATTAGAACAAAGTGAACATTGAAGCGGGTGATGCAGCGGAGTACAGAGAGGGTTTCAAACAACTTCGAATCAGTCCTATTTAGAGATGGATTTTTCTCAATTAGCGCAAATTCTCTGCCGTTTTTGTTGTCCAAGGTTAAAAGTACCCAACATCAGCTCCTCTGGCATATTTATATGTTCTTTTCAGCTCCTTTCCTACTGTTTCCTAGATTTCCTAACGCTTCTCGTACTACGCACCGAGTAGCCAACAGAAATTATTGGAAAAAAAACAGGAAAGAAACATTTATTATCAATTCCTAAGTATTTCGATTAAAGGATGCGACTCCTAATCTTGGCAATCCTCGTCACCGTGGTTGGAGCGGGACAAATAATGGTTGGAGATGATAGTAGCAATATTGCAGCAGAAGTAATCCAAGTTGGAGATGATAGTAGCGATATTGGTGCAGGAGCAATAAATGTTGGTGATGACAGCAGCGATGGTAACGTCGAAGTACATGTAATGCAATGGGAGGTTCGGCAAACTGACCAGGCTGAATCACCAATGGAGCCAAGCACAGAACCGAAATCAACCAGAAAACCACTAAGACAGAAATCACGTGAAAGAAAACCCCGACCACATCGCAATAAGTCACATAAACACATTCACATTCATAGATCGAAGAAGAGCAGAATCACTACCCTAGAAACAACTAATAGAAGAACTACGAGAAGATTCAAAAGTGCAGCTAGAAGGAGAGGTTCGTCTACATCTGATGGTTGGATAAGCCATATGAGAAACAGTTACAAGGCAAGTTCGGAATATTCCACCTTGTTCATTTGTTCGATAACTTTGTTCATTTGTATTTCGCTATTTAGGTGTTCAAAAACGCAAAGAGTTTCGACGACGCCGAGAAAAGATGCAAACAGAATGGAGCTCACCTAGTTTCCATTCATAGTGAACTTGAGAATCAATTTGTGCACAGTCAGTTAATTAAGTCTGACAATTTTTGAGACAGCTCAGCACCACAGCACACACTTTATCCAACGCTAAATCTAAAAAAAAAACTTTCATCTCAAAACTCCAACGCCAAATCTCCACGGAATCTCTTAGCCCCATTATTTTTCGTTCATCGTTGGACCACTTCTTTCCAACGTTGGTTTCCCATAAGCACGCCGCACTCGGTACGAATTGGTGGCGCTCATAAAAACTGACGAACAAGTTTTTTTTTTCCGAATGATATGATTAATGAACGTTCTGAACCATTGAAACTCCCATTTTACAGGCCTCACAAGCACTGGGCACAATATTAAGAGCTTCGAAGACTTCGTTTATATTGGCTTGAGGATGGATAAACGAACAGGTAAATGGTATTGGACGGATGGTAGCAAAGTGAACTACACCAAGTGGGCAATACATCAACCCGACCGTCCCGATGCCGAACATTGCACCCAGGTGCGGCACACTCTAGTATAGCATCTTCCGCGGTCTCATAACTTTTTTCGAATCGTGTTTGATAGACTGCTCAGATTGCGGTTTTTAGCTACACCAAGATCCAGGACCGGGACTTGTATACGTTGAGGACTGGAAGTGGAACAGCATTTCGTGCGACACACGAATGAAGTACTTTGTGTGTAAAAGATGATGACGAGTGCTGCTACGTTTGTTGGAATTTCTTGTCGAAACCTTATTCAATGAAGTTCTGCTGTGTGCTAACATTTTCCTTTTTTTGCAATTTTGTTGGGGTTAGGAAGTGGAAACTGATTGAGCTACAATAAATACTTGTTTTGTAAGTTAGCAACAAGACCACATCACGGGATTTTGTGGAGGACAAGAGGTGCTTGGATTAGATCATAAGATTTAACCTCGCCTACCCCATCTGGACTAATGGAAAAATTTCCATCGCTGAAGTTGTCCACCATCCTCAAAGCAACAATCATTCCGTCAGTTAGAGTTGGTGACTCTCTAGAAAAATTAAAGGTGTTACGGTGTTGTAGTTACCGAGAGCTGTGATGGGTTAGAGAGGATTGCTCGCAATTACGAAGACAGCTCTTGTTTTCATAGACAAGGTCTGTAAAATCCATGCCGAGGTCGATTAAGAAGGGATTCGTTGGAAACTTCTTGTCACACGAAAATGAACGAACCCCAACATGGTTCTTCAGCAGGACTATGCTAGGTTCCTATGGATCGAAACAGTCATCGCAGGTCGTCGGTGTTCCTCGGATTCCCTAACAAGAATTAATCGCCCTACTGCAGTCCAGATTGGAATCCAGTGAAGCTCTCTATTCGTGCCTTGATGAATGAGAATCTGGAGAATAAAAACATCACGAACTCAAAATATGAATCATGCGAACTCGAGCAGCATCTCAGATAACTGGATAAGGCAAACGCAGCACAACCTGGCAAGTCACACTAACAAGAAATTGAAGGCAGACATTGCTGCAAGAGGAAGAACTGCTGCATTCCTCTGCTAAGAGCAACAAATCCCGTGTTTCGGCTGCGTTTTTTGCCCGATGAACTGTGGGGCAGTTCAACCTGCGTTCCGCCTGCTCCTTGCCACGTGGCGACAAGCCCCCTGGGAGGTTATATAACTAGCTGGTTGAGCACCAGAGTTTAGTCGTGTCTCCGCTCCGGCGGAGATAGGGGAACCCTGCGAGACTCGTCATGCCGGCTGAGGCCCGGGTAAAACCGTGGCCCAGTGCAATGATTATTATTTTTGGATAAGCTTGGGTAAGTATCCACTTACCCGAGTCTGGAGTACGAACACTGCCTTGTGCCCAGGTTCAGCTGCGATTTCAGGCTTGAGACATGCAAACCATTTCATCGCCCATAGCCTTCCAGGGGCGAACGCAGCTCGTGGGGCGACAGAGTAAGCTTTCAACTCGCGGTGTAACTGCTGTTGAAACGTGTTCGCCCTGCATTCGGCCTGCGTTCGCCGTTCCGGAATCTCTGAGATAGTCAGATTTGAATGAGGACTACCTACGACACACCGTGGGTTCTGTGAAGACAGACATCAAGGCCTGTACGGAAGTCAGGGAATGTCACTCAGGAAATTCTTTGTAAAACTGATTTTTCATGTACTTGGCTACCAGAAACAATAGTAAGTGCAAAATGATTTTGGGTGAAAAGAGAAAAATACCGTTAATTTTACGCGCCAATACTTTTCAGCCACCCTGTATAGCCAAGTCATCGTAATCGTCGTAATCCGAAATAAAATTTGTCTCACCCCTAGTATTAAAAAATAAGCTTTGGCTTCAGGCGACCCAAGGCAGGTTTCCCGCTATTCTCCCAAAACATGCTTTGGTCTATTGAGAGATTCCATACGCCCAGGCTCACAAGGAAATTCAGGAGAGCCTAATCAGCTAGATAATCAACGCACTGATGGAAACATCATCCGGCGCGCTTAAAGCGGCTGGAGCTCCTTAACAGAGGATTAAAAGGTAGGCCTTGGAGTTGGACCAGCTGGTCCCGCTGGAAGTCCTTCTTTCTGAGCCAGATGGCCCATTTGGAATTACTAGAACAGAATGGATTGATGATACTGCCCTGTTCAGCAAGAAGGCTCGATGAAATTCCCTTCCTGTGAAAATGAAAATCCTCAAGAAGGCATGATGCAGTGGTAGATACAACGGCACTGGTGGTCGAGGCGACGGTGGATATAGTGGTGTTGGAGGCCGAAACAATAGCGGCAGTAGAGGATACTCTAACGATGGCAGCTCCGGCGGTTACGTCCGCTGCGCCAAAATTACCTGCGCGTTCATTTTTTCTGTCTCAAATTGGGGCGGCCTAGCGAATTCATGAGCCATTCTGTAAGTACGTTTGCTCAAGCCATTTCTACCATAAACAACAGCTATTTTTAAAATTCGCCGCTTTTCGTGTCTGCACAGCCTTTGGAAGACTTCCTAGACAAGGTGCTAAAGATCGCCCTTTATTCGCAGTGGGTCTCTGTCCCATGCCCCAAAACTTTTCCTGTAGTGAATTTCGGGTGAATCTGAATTTTTATATATAGCAGTTAAGGGCTAAGTTGCTACTACTGAAATGATGTAATGAATTGGACCATCAATTGCTTGTCACGGTCTGAACAGTCATTTCATCTGATATACTGATGTCGCTGGTTTTCGCGGTTTAAAGCGTGTATTCCAGGAAAAGAAGTAGTACTGGTGTATGTTTTAGAACCTTTGCCCCTCAAATCTGTCAGCCAAATGTGGTTCTTGGAAATTGATTGAGTGCTCTTTTACAGGAAGAAATTAGTTCAAATGCGACCTGATGTATTTCCCCAATTTCCCTCTCAAAGAGATTGTCATCATTACTGCTTCTGTTGGAAATCTCACGACCTCCTTTTAGAATATGTTAGGGTGGGGTGTGCTCTACCGATCGAAGTAAATCAGACTTGTTGATATCCGTGAAATATGCGACATTCGTGAAATATGCGAAATGCAAACAACTTCAGCTAAGGGGCGAACCTGTGCCTAGTGTTCCCATTTGGACTGGTGCTTTTGATCCACTGCCTATGTAGTGCAGTTGACACAGCTGCCATCCATCGAGTGCTAGTAATACTTGCATTCTTCTGTCTCGAACCAGAAGCAAAGCCTGTGAAACTCTTGTATCCCTGATCAGCGGTTGTGAGATCTGCAAAAATGGAATATTAATGATCGAAAAGGCTTGTCAATCATTCGAAAGACCTATTTGTCTAGAAAAAGAGAAGAAGGAAGGGTGCCGGGAGGTTGCACGAGATACGTTCCCCAATCGTGACAAAGCTTGCCGCGCAACGCGAGTTCTCTCGCTCTCTGTGTCTCCGATTAACAACGGCTCCCTGTACTGCCTCCACTCACTACCCCTTGTCTATGCTCTAGCCCCTCGCGGCAACGCATATGGGGAACTTATCTCATGTAACCGTGCCGGGACGTCACCGCGACAGTTTTACGTCGGTGTTAAGCATAAGGCCCATGGCATACTTCACAGTGACGCTGTCGCCGCGACAGTTCACTCCCAACAGTTTTCGTACAATTGCTCCTATGCCAGCACACTACCCAACACAAAATGTGCGATAAGATATAAGAACTTGTAACGTTTTGTTCTCGTCATTTTCATTTACTCTCTTCACAGCGACGGTGCCGCTGTGAGGAATGCCATGGCCCTAAGGTATCAGAAAATTGTTTGATTTTGATGAAAATGGTGAGAGTAGAGACCCAAATTCAGCTCACAGATGCGAGGAGTTTTCAAGAAAGAGCAGAAAAACAAAATAAATCAAGAAACGAAGGAGCTCGTGAGCTAGCACCAGCATTTCGAGCCGCCTGATATGTCATCGTTTTCGCAAGCGCAAATCGCTTTTTATTTCGCTGACAAGGCGGCAGAAATATGCGAAATCGCATAATAAGGAAACAATTAAGCAGCAACAAATCTGTTACATAAAATGTGAATGGCCTTATAAGAGATCAGAAAACGTCGTATAGCGCCGGCGGTATAAATTTTGAACGAAAATTGCAAAATGTGGTGTTCTTTCTCGCAGCTTTCCCTTCATAAACATCTAGTTTTTCAAATATTTCGCGTTTTTACGACATATTGACGAAAATAGCAGTAATCAAAGGCTTTTATTTAACCATTCGCTCCCAACTGCAGCTTCCGAATAGGAATAAAGGTGAGATGAGCCAAAAAAGAGCTGATCCAGGCAACGCATTACAGTTACCAGATAATCTCGCCATTAAAGGCAGTGTTCTGGCAAAATTTTCAACACATCAAATCTGGTATCCTCTTACTCGATTCAAAGGTTTGATTGCAACTTTGAAGGTTTATCTCTCAGAAAACGTGAAATTTGTGTTTTTGAGATGTTTTCAGATGGTATCACGATGTGGACGAGTTGTCCGGATAAGCTGAGAAAGAAGTGATTTTCCTCGAACCTCAGTATTATGTAAAAATCAGCTGCTGCATTTTCCACCGATCTCATGCACTGGATGAAGTCTCGCCATGTTGCTGGTGGTTAGCTCATTTCCAATATGATAGATGATATGATTAAGCGTCTGCTAAAAATTTGGGGTGCAATCACACCTTGCACATCCAACCCCGACATTTTTTAACCTCGACAATAATTATTACTTAAAAAAGCTCGTGACACACAGTTTTACAATTTTTCCAACCAAACGACCACGACCAACTAATCGATCTTTATCGCCTCACCACCGAGAGCACCTCAAACTTGGGTAATTGAAACCAACGCCAAAGAAACAGGCAAAAAATGCGAAATCATACCGAAACAAACAGCAACGAAAAAATCGTGAGAGTACTATCATTTTATAAATTGTATAGAAGAGAAGTAGACAACAACGAAGTCTATCCTCCAGATCAACGCAGGGCACGCGCATGACTGCTTTTGATCAGCGTTTAATCCCTATCTGCCGCATGGAGTCGTGCCACGTAGCATCCCATCCATGGCGGGAAAAATGTCTATTACAAGGCTGAACTATGTCATGAATCTTGTGTAGTACTCCTCGGTGAACTGGAAAGCATCTTGAAGAACATCTTCTAATCCTTCTTGCTCTTTTTTAGTGTTTTAAATAGTGACCAGTTTTTTCTTGAGATTTGGATAGGAACTCCCGTATCGATTGAAAATACAGTCAATTTTGAGGATACTTTCTCAACAAATTAATGCATGTTTGTGTGGACGCCATCCGCACCGCAAGAGAAAGGGGAAGGACCACACTGTTCGACAGCGGGACATGTCTTGACAATCTTAGTCAAAATTTAATACGCCTTCACGAAATCCTCGAAGAGCGCAGTAGGCACTGGTTTGGCTTGGGTACCAATAGTAAAGATGCCTGAACACTGCGTTTAAGGAAAGGATACTAGGTGTTGGTGGCATTCGGAAGTGAACTACAAGATGTAACATACGGTCGAGAACGGTGACCACTAATTCGTTTTCTTTTTCTGCTAAACTCCATTGCGAAAGAAGTATAAGTGCAAAACTATGCACACGTTACAAAATGGACACATGTAGGTTGCGATCACCACCTGGAATAACTCCTATATTCAAGCATTGAACGAAAAAATGCATAGTCACGGTCTCAGATTTGTATTAGATTTGTATTGCCCCCCTTTGATGAGTTGTGCATTGCAAGAAGAATGCTCATAACTGCTTTGGCAAAGTGTTATAGCTTAAAAAGAAAACAGATTTGATATCAGAGTCCATGATTTCATGCAATGGGATTTATCCCACTCTTGAGTGCCACAGGCATCCACCATCCTTTGCTTGTTGATTGCAAATCATATGTTGATATCCACAGAGCAATCGCGACATCATGGATTTCGAAAAAGCACAAAAATCAATTCTACTCACATTAAACAGGAACAAAAAGCATTTTGAATTGCTTTTTGGATATGATTACAACGGTCAGACTTTCTTCTTTGATCTGATTAAGAATTCAGCGCTTTGGATACGACACAGCTTCAACATGTGTCCACGGTTCTGCTACTAGTGCTCGTGAGATATTGTAACTATGCAAAACGTACTGGAACAAATTGAACATCCGGTGGAGGTTGTGATAGAGTGGAAGGGGAGGAGAGAAGCGAGGGTGTCAAAAATTGTGAATTTTTTTTTATGAAAAGGTGCTCCTCTTTTCTATTCAAACACGTCAGGATTGCACAATTTTCTGTCGTTTTCCTAGCAGAAGGTTGAAGATTGCCGGTGTCCGACCTCGTGACACTTTAGTAGCTCTTTTTCATTTCTTCTTCAAATCTTCCTTAGATTTTTTAACGTCTCTCGTCCTCCTAACTGTGCAGTCAGCGCAAATACTTGGCTCTCGCAATACAGAAAGTTTTTTTGCAATGTGTTCTCACTTATTTCTATTTAAGGATGCAACTCCTTATCTTGGCAACCCTCGCAGCCGTGGTTGGAGCAGGACAAGTAAAAATTGGAGATGATAGCAGCGACAGCATTGTTGAAGTCCATATATCGAAATGGGAGGTTCGACAAGATGATCGGACTGAACCACCAGCAAAACCACCGCCTCCCCTAATGATGAATCCACCTACGAAGAGACCCCGGAAACATCGTAAGAAGCGACCTAAACATAACATTCACATACATAGACCAATGGAAAGCAGAACCACCACTCCGGAAACAATTACTGAAAAGACTACGAGAAGAGCCAGAACTACAACCAAAAGAAGAGCTACAACTATTACTCATGATTGGATAAGCCATATAAGGAATACTTACAAAGCAAGTCCGGAACATGCAAAAGTACGGCGACTTTAATGTGTTTTGCTATTTAGGTGTTCAGGAACGCGAAGAGTTTCGACGACGCCGAGAACAGATGCAAACAAAATGGAGCTCATCTAGTCTCAATTCACAGTGAACTGGAGAATCAATTCGTGCGCAGTAAGTTGATTAAGTCTGGGGATTTCTGGAACAGCTCAGAATTAACTGGTAAATGTAGTACACACCACTTAATGGTAAGATCTCACTTCATAATCGTTTTTAGGATTTTCATTTGAAAAGAATCTCCAAGAGTTCCTGTCTACATTGATCCATGTGATTCCGTGCGAAACGGCGATGCCATTTTGAGCATCAACTTCTGGGGAGCTGGTAGGCGAAGCAAAGGCTTGACAGCGGGATTTCCGCATTATCCACTCCCTTCTTGGCCGTGTATTCCTATCTGTATAAGGAGAAAATGATGAGGGACTTCCACGAAAAGTACGAGTTCTCTCACAAGGTGCGATCTGGGGATCATTATTCAGAAACCTAGTCTTCGTACATCGGCTCCACCCACAAGCTCTCCAAGAATTGGGCCTCGGAAAAGCATTTTTCGGCACTTCTACATAGGATCACATGAAACATTGTTATCAGCAGCTTCTGGAGATTGTTTCGCTATAACTATCTCAAAAACGATTCCGAGGTGGGACGTCGCCTCTGTAGTCAAAAGCAATGCTGTTAAACTTCATAGTCATTCATACCGAATACATCCCTGCCCATCGGTGTACTTCCGCTGTGTAGCACCATTGTCGACCACCGGAACCTGAAATATTAATACAGGAACTCTGATCAAGGTCTAGCGTAGCGACAAAATAGAGTCGACCATTAGGCGACCTTCCTCCCATGGCTGGCCAAATTTCGACCCCCATCTTCCTAAGAACCGAAAAAAAAAATCTATTTAGTTTCTCCGGCCTCGTTAAAATTTGAAACAATTGGCAAAAAAAAAGATCGAAAATTTCAAAAAATCGTCCATCACAAAAGAAAATTAACGTTTTCGTTTCCAATAAGAAAATTTCTGAAAAATTGGCGCTTCTTGGTTCGACGCTTGACATTGACTTTGACACATAGATTGATGGATTTAAAACTTCTCGCGGTCATCTTTTACCCTGTATGTATAGTGATTCCATTATTACTTATTTTAATCTCTTTATCAATGAACTTTTGCATTAGGCCGCGCAGATGGCCGTTTCACTGTTACTTATTG
>KN731450.1:0-12318 GCA_000816745.1 Ancylostoma duodenale | reverse complement strand
GAAGTTGCTCGGAGTTATTCCTAAATTTCCAGCAAATAATTTCATTTAACATACGAAAACAAATATCTTTGTACACAAGGGTATGATCCCCAAAATGGTCACCTTGCATCGTGAACAGCTTGCCTTCCTATAAAATATTCTTCAAAGCTTCGAAAATCCTTGGTCTAGCAAGTCGAATAACTGACTCTATTACTTTTCAGGAGACATGACTTATTAGATCCAAACCCAATTATTTCGACGATTATATTACAATAAATCACCACATCACGGTGCGATATGTTGTTTTCGTGATGACGAAAGAAATGTTATTTACATTGTATCCCTACCTATTTCCTGATAGGTGGAGCTGAGCACCATTATGTTGGAGAGTCTGTATTTTCTTGTCAAGTCGACCGAAAACACCTGGCAAAGCGGGTGAAGAAGCTGAAGAAGCTGGAATGGAAACTCGGTCAGTATTTACTTGTCACAATGTAATTAAGTATAAAAGCATTGACAGTGTGAAAGCTAGCTGTGTAAAGCAACTGGGCCCCACACTCGAATAAACCGTTGAATATTTCAAAATTCCGTGCGGGTTCGAGTGTATCCTGGCATTTTAAAAACCTGCGGCATTTGGTCAACCCACACCAAAATAAGCAACCAGTTGGGCTCGATGGTAATACACAAACTGGAAACTTGAACAAAGCTCTGGTTTTGATTCTTTTTCCTCTTCCTTGAGAATGGCTGAAAAATGACTTAGTACTTCTCTGCTATCACAATATTTATCATACAGTTCACCATAGACCGGGTTTTCATTCCAGGAAAACAGCTTGGACAGAACCAAGACCATGCCAGACAACCCCCACATGTTTGACAATGTTGCTTTTTCTCAATTAATTTGTTATATTTTGTTCCTTTTTTTTGTCTTGACCAGCTTCATTTTTTGAAATTGTTCTGGAGACGGTACACCCATGTGGTGTGATAAATATAAATAAATAAATAAATAAATAAATAAATAAATAAATAAATAAATAAATAAATAAATAAATAAATAAATAAATAAATAAATAAATGAATAAAATTCCATAGTTTCTGCTTTTACTAAGCTTAAGCCTAAGCCTAAGCCATGGACTAGCTACTAAAATATTTGCAGCTCGTACATTAATTACCGCGATAATTCGGTTTCACCCTGGAAGTCTAACCTTTCTGAGCAAGTATGAAAAGCCTGGGCACTTTCCTTTTTGGGAAAATTGTTCCCAGAGGAACGGAGTAAGTGAATGGCATGATCACCGGTGTGACTCTTTTTTATATGGGAAGCAGTGCGCTCTAACATACCATCCAATGATTAATTGCATGCGGTTAATCCTTCTCAGCAGAGCGGTGTGCTTCCAGCAAGTTTTAGATACCCTTGTTTCATGGTTTTGTTTAAAGAGTGAACGAGTAGTCCACTTCATCTTGTCTTTTTTCCACTTCATCTTCTCTTTTTTTTATCGCTCCCGTCTTCCTAGCACTTGCTGTACTTCTGTTATTTGAACAATTTTTTTTCTGTATCCTGTAGAGTCCTCAAAGGCCTTTTTTCGCGAGGCCTTTTTTGAAGTACGAAGCAAATAAGTAAAGTACAACTGTAGCCAGGTGCTCGTCGATCAAGAACTCCGATCCCCTCGGAAAGGCTATCAGTCTATCAAGTGCTCCGTTTCACCTCGGAAAAGGTTGAATTCCGGGCAAATATCCAGGAAAGCGGTGTGACACACATCTCCATTCATATGCATGACATCTTCTACGAGTGTACAATTATTGTTTCACGCGCATGCTACTCGCACTTCCACTTGAATGGCCTTAATCTTTTCGGCTTATTACCATGTGTCTTAGTGGGAATCTAGGCAGTGGGGGATGTCCACACAAGTGGCATTCTCTCCCTCTCTAATCCATCGTAGCTTGACAGCGTAGGGGCAAATGGCGCAGACGGAACACTGATTCTACTTATGTTATTTTTATTGTTGCAATTTTCGTATGCTTACGTATGTGTATGCACGTGCACTG
Organism: Ancylostoma duodenale; assembly: GCA_000816745.1. Taxonomy (NCBI): domain Eukaryota; kingdom Metazoa; phylum Nematoda; class Chromadorea; order Rhabditida; family Ancylostomatidae; genus Ancylostoma; species Ancylostoma duodenale. The sequence goes on along the minus strand of KN731450.1, from coordinate 10,302 downwards.
ACGTGTGTGTGCAACTGCTATCTGAGGCAGCTCAGATGTCAGGAAATCTCTGGAAGCAAAGATAGGTTCATATTAATTAGTTTGTATAAATATTTCACAGGAATTGTTGGCCACTGAACGTGGTCTCTGAGGCAGGCACCCACAATAAGATGGAGAGTACATGGAATTGTATTACGTAACATTGTTCCTTCAGATAACAATGTGGTCCCGGATACACTTCATTCACAACATCGTCCTCGAAATCAAGCATTATAATTAGGCCAGTCTCTGTCTTTCTGTCCCATCTGTGTGTATGTACATATCGAAGTCTGATTCGAAGATGTCTCATTCGAATGAGCAATGTATGCATAAAGAGTGCTAAATATTTTGTCTGCTCTAATTAGATTTCACCCATTGATCATAGGGAAACCTTTCTACTCTCTGACTTATTCCCCAAACAACCAAATGCTCTTTGTGAACTTCTCTACCAACGACATTAACCAGCCATTCTGTCCATAAACAAGGCAATCATCGATGTCTTTCCTTGTTTATTGGCTTCAGCAGTTGTCCTAAACTCGAATGGGCTTGTCTTCCAAAATGTTGAGGATCGCTGGAAAGTTTCCATTCTTCCTATTTTCCTTGCATGCACATCCATGGTAAAAATTCAGGTAAGCGTGGTGACGCTGGTTATCAAGATTCACGTGTGGAATCCGAACTGCGATTCGACTACAGGGATCTCTTAGCTGACTCAGAGTAAGTTTTTAGCCAAAAAAGAAAAGTCATTCTTTACATACTGCTAATATATTGTAAGATGGAAGTGATCTAGAGTTGCCTGATCATAAATGACATCTTTGAACCACACCGTGTCAGCGATGTAAACAAATCTTTGCGTGAATCTTCGATCTTTAGAAAATAGTGCAGGACTAGCACCCTGATACTTGTACATATGGCAAACAAGTATTATGTTTATTCCAACAAGCAAAGAAATTTTAACTTTATTACAAGGGATGATGCAGGGCGCGTGCTGAAGTGTTGTCTGGAAAGGAGACAAGGTCAACGTTGTGAAAGTGAACCATTAGTAACCATCATTACACCTGTAGCAGAATTTCTGAACATTACCGGGAAGGATGTGGCCTGCCCGTCATCCCAAAATGGACGAGGCAAAGATGGCTATACCTTAATTCCATCAACATCAGCTTTCTTCGCTTGCTGTGATAGAATTCTCGGATGGTATGCATCGATTTTTGTTAGTGGAACTCGTCCACCATGGGTTTGTGAGTGGACTACAGCCTTTTTGGGAATGTTCACAAATCCTGCTACTGGAACACTTGAAATTACCTCATTTGTCTGGCGGTTCCTCGTTTTACAGCGATCTACTAGGCAGGTAGGATCCACTCAACTTTTGTCTAATCCAGGAAACTGGTATACAATCCTTGATACCTTCCGCTTCAGCGTGGCGGAGCAACGAGGACAGCATTTCCAGATTCTGCTCCATCTGAAACGTGTTAACTCCAGCTGAATTCGTGGTTAGGATACAACAAACACATCCTTTCTCGCGGACAAATTAGAGTGTGTTCGGCTATAACTACTGATATAGTGGCATGCAAGCCTTTAAGAGATGACTCTGACGAGGAAAATATCTATGGATATTCAAGAAATGACTGGAAAAAGGTAGTACACCAATGATTACCTGGTAAAGTTCTTGTGAAATCCATTGCTCAGGTGCTTCAGATCGCTTCAACATGATCCCGCGGCATGCTGGTGCGAAGGAGAATTTTCTGGAAGGATCAGATTTAAGTTTAAGTCATGGAGACGATGATAGCTTCCACGAAGCTGCTGAGTATTGCTTTTTAAATAGTGCAGTGACTGTGAAAGTCTCTGATTCTCCATAATATATTCAGGAAACATTTCCTACTCCTACATTACTCTCAACGCTTTCCTAGTGAAATTATTGCTCTAAGAGGAGGAACATTCCAAATGTAGAAGTTCTTACCTGCAGTCAAGGCCGATAGCAAGAGGGATGAGGGAGAGGAACACGAATAGTATGCTCCGCATATCTGTGAGCGGGGGAAATAAGACGACAGCTCGGTCACGCCCTCAACTCTTTTGGTGGCGGCTCTCTGCTTCACGTAATAAGAACCGCCTCCGGCGATCAGCGATCCGTGATTGCATACGACACCTAAAAAGCATTCTTCATGAAGAAGTAGGCTATTGACCCTCGCCGAAGTCTGTCATTCGTCGAACATGTGCAAATCCTATGTTAGCGGGAACCTTCAGGCTTGCATAATATGGCCTTAGGGCAGGAAATCTTGTGCAGCTTAGGATACGTGGCTATCAGCTTCGAAGGAAGGAAGATCATGTTCATGCTAAGCTAACTGTATTTTTTCCACCGCTGAATGCATCGGGATCTGTCTAGGGTTACGAGGACCTTCGCTGGTCATCTCAAGCAAGATGAAAACGAAACAAACGGCGCTTTCAGGACTTGTTTGAAAACACCGTACCCAGAAAAAAAAACCTCAGACGCACCCTGGCGAAAAAGGACTCCCGCAAAACCCTCCAATAACCGTGGGTCTCATATTTCGACTTCAAAGATCAAGAATGCTTAGGTGCTACGGAGAAAGTGCGGCTATAATTACAAAATAGCACTATCTCAATACACGCATTTAATGAAAACCAACTTGCACCTGCCTTCGTAGAGTACTTATTAACCAACGGTTTAATCACAGGGATGATGGGAAAAAACTTGTCTTAGCCTTCGATTTTGCTCAAATTTTCATTTGAGTTGTTGTCATGGAAAAGATACATGTGGGAGATAAATGAGTAATATTTAGTGAGTGAATACCCGTGATACTCCACCTCTCTCGAAATCAAACTTTTCTTGCAAAAACCTTCTTGTTCATTTTTTACATGTTTTTTACGTTTCTACTTACTTGAACATGTCCGCGACAATGCAGGTTTTCCGTTTCTGAATGACTGCAAATTTGTATCTCATTGTTACGGACATTTTGTTAACAATGGCATATCTGGTGCGATGAAAAAGAGTATGCAGTCTACTCTCCGTGCTGAGGCTTTCTTGTAACATCACAGTATCAGTATTCCACAAGCCATATTTACAGTACGCCTAAATAGCCGCATAAGTATCTCTTGTGGTAGAAAGTGCATGTTTTCGTGATCAGCATGTAAAGTAACTCTGCTGGACAAAGTTTCGTCGGAGTCTGGAAGAACCCACAGAACCTACAGTAGTCGTAAGGTGTCCGTACAGCTCTGCGCAACGGCAGAAAATAAATGTTATATCCGTGATCAGTGAAGTAACCTCAATAGTGGATATTTGGGTGTATTTACATTATGTTTATTTTGGCAGAAATTTCCCTGAAAAAAAAGGGGTAAACTCATGGAGTCATAGATGGATCGCATTGTCCGTTGTGTTATTCTAATCAGTTTAGCATTTTCTCTTACGATCCCAAATCTGGAGCTGGTTAAATGGCTACCAATTAGTTAGTATTTTAAAGCCTTCCACTACCTATAGAGTAAAATCTAATTGAACTTCAAATATACATGTCTTTATTGGTTGTTCAGTTTTCGTTTCCTGCATGAAGTTTACACGAGACCTGAATGCAAAAGTAGGTTACTTAATACTCACCGGAAGTTTAAGGGCCGATTTAAATATGTAAGAAAATCAAATCCGAGATAAGCCAAGAAATTACAACAATCCCCCATGAGGAAAACAAAGTATGTGAAAAGTGGAAGCAAGGAGTGATTGGAATACTGCGAACCTCCAGAATAGAGGTGTATGTAAGCCACTGCACTAATAATAAGTGGACACACTACATGTAAGGGAAATAAGTTCATTAGCACTAGGATTTGTAGGCTTCTATTTACGATGCACTCGGATTGAAGGATTGATGAAGAAGAGAGAAAATTAGAAGGAAAAAATCTGTTTCTAAAGGACACTGTAATGAAGGGAACTTCAAGAGTTCACTCGAAACACTTTGCACATAGCCCTATTTAGTTCAGCAGATCATCTACACAAAACAAGTCCACAGTGGTTTCATTTCATGTGGCGCTCGAGAGCTCTTTAGCATCGGCTCTTTATCTTGACTAAGCTCCTCAGTACCATTAGGGAGGAAAGGAAGAGAAATCGCGTCATTTCCATGTTTTTCATAGCATGCCTTAACATAAGACAATTTGGCAGCCAATCTTGAGCTTCGCAACATCAGGCGAGTCTCTTCCTGTTGGTGTTTTAGCAGTCAAAATAAATGGTGGTAACCAGGACTAGTATCCAAGTACCTCACAAATTATTAGACAGTGAAATCTAAGAAATCTCGTCCTGGTCTAGAATAGTGTCGGAGTGGTTAAGATGGAAAAACATCTGATAGTTTGGAAAGCGAATTCGGGCTCCACTTTCATGCTTTGAAGAAAACACTTTCGTCAAGTTGTGAGGCAGCTGCCAAAACATCCACCTAATGTGCATCTTTCAAAACAAGCAGAAGCTTTAAAATGAACTATCCATGTGGCCTGTTCTGTCATTATATTATCCAGAAACTCACCCACAAATTCAAGGCCGATCTTGAGAAATCATTGACGTCCAGACGAAAAACCATGAGAACCTTCACATTAGTTTCGACTAGAAACAAATTATTCATTCTTTGCAATAAGATCTAGCGCTTTAAATGTGAGGAATCCCTTTGAAACACTTTTTGAAACACAGATCTTAATGGATTCTTTCTTGTGTCGCTGACGTCGAGCAGCTCGGAAAAATAGTAGTTCTTAGCCGAGGCACAAACAGAACAAGGTAAAACAACACAACCAGTATGACTTGTTCAACTTCGGAGTCGCTTCAGAACCATCAAATGTGATTTGTGAAAGATTTTACATCTCTTCGAATTACTAAAGTAGCGTGTGATCATTGCGGCTATCCAATCACTGGGTTATTTAACTGAATTACTTTTCCATTACGTTGTTTATCGCTAGCCGAGAAATTGCCATAGACAGCTCTTACCACTTCTTATTTCGTCTGTCACATAACAATACTGCGGTGCCCCATTACTGCAGAAACCGTCAGTTTTCATGTAAGAGAGTACTGTGCTACGAAAAGCATCTCATGTGTGCTCGAGCCAGTGGAGTGGGACAGCACTCAATATCATTGAAGCAGACACTGAAAATCATGTTCATCAACTGACGAATACATATTCGAGAAGAAGAAAAGAGAAAGGAAGGAGAAATCAGATGAGGAGAGGGTGGAGAGGGATGAAGGGAGGCGACACAGTGCAGCGCGACCTATCGCCATGCAGGCAAACAGGGCTTTCGAAAAAGGCAGACTGTTCCTTGGGATAAAAGTTTTCGTCCCCCAACACCACGCTAATTAGAAGACAGGAACAGACACGGTGACAGTGGTAAGAAACTGGACAGTTATATAGGGGTAGGAAGAAGTCAGATTTGGGAGAAAAATCATTGATTTATTGGCCTGGAATGTCACCTCTTCCTCAGTTAGCTCAGCGAGATGTGACGCACACGACACGTTCCTACCACCATCTGCACCCTCCGATACATTCTAATTCTTTTCTAAGAAAATTAATCTTCAAAGCAGCCTCTTCGCCATTTTCTCTCAAAGTACAAAAGTCAAAGTAGTGTTGTAATCATCTCCTTTTGACTGTGTGTTCCTAGTTTGATTAAGACGATTACTTATATTCAAATGTACCAGTGTACGTTTTACCACGACTTGGTTTTACCCACTGCTTCCAATTCAGTTTGTACTTGTTGGAATGAACCCACTCTGCAAAAATCGCAGACATTCACCGTCGATTCACTGGTCTGGAGGAGGAAGTTTCCTATCAAATAGTAGTATAATATTAATATAGTACTAATAATAATATAATAATGAAATAATATTACCTTTCAAAGTGATATAAGACCTAGCCTCCGATCTCAAGAATTGGGAGAATATTAAGGAAACGTGGCCTATTCTCTCTATACTTATTTTCATACGTATGCAGGACTTTTTTCAATCAAGGCTTTATTGCTTACCAAGTTTTCTCTTCTTTTTGTTAGCTCTCGATACACCACTCGAGTAAGCGTTTCAACTAAGCAACAGAAGTTGCTTAGTTTTGCGTTGAAGCCATTGCAACGCTATGGTCGCCAAGTATGTCACGGGAAACTTAATATTGCCTATGACATGCTATATCTAGTCAGTTTTAGTAGGGGTGCGGAACGACCTGACTCTAATGCGTACCTTCTCCTATATGAAGCTGGAAGAAATTTTGATAAATAATTATGAGATGAGGGCCCATTAAACAGGGGATTTCGCGGATGTACAATACCAGTCCTCGAAAGCTCTCGATCTTCTGATTCCAAATATTTGTATAAAAAATGTGTTTGAGCTCAAATTGGCGACGAAAAATTTGCTGTCATTCTGAAGATTTGGTACATTTTTATGGCCCAAAAAAGGGGTTCGAAACATTTTCCTGCAAGCCTTACTGTGATGATCGACAGAATAAACTGCGTAGTACGATAGTTTCAATTGATGGGTAATGCTCTCCCAGGGAACTTGCCCTTATGAAGGTGGAAATTTGGGAAAAAAATTTTTTTTCTTCACGGGAGTCCATGTTCAGAGGCTTGTGACTTGTAAGCTAGCATGTTCAGAGGCTTGTGACTTGTAAGCTAGCTTAGCCGGTGGTGTGCAAAGTGCGCATTCCGTTTCTGCACAAGATTCTCTCTTTGATTCATGATGGATTTGGCATAGGCTGCATTCGTTCCCTTTATACAGGGGTGCAAACTTTGTATTTTCGCTAAAATTGTTAAGTTCGAAGTTGGCTCTACCAACGCCGATCATAACATGTGGGGGAATATGAAGTTTATTTGCAAGAAATACATGCCTGAAGAAAATTAAGGTTCACCTCCAACCGATATGCCCCCAGGTTATGCAATTAACAGGGCCATTTTTTTCTCGTTAGTTTGGTCTCAAACAAAATTTTTATACAGATATTTGGAATCAGGAGATCGAGAGCTTTCGAATGGTAGCATCACCATTTGATTTTGTCCACTCCGAGAGATTCTGACGGTTTTCGACGGATCAATCCGTCGGAAACAGATTTTGGGGCAAAAATTAGGACTGGTATTGTACTCGAAGGTTATTAAGCTCAGCCACGTTTCTTCGCGAATGATTTGCAACCGTTTCCATATACTCCCACCGTATATCTTTCAGGTGCAACAATGGCATAAATTCGGGACAAAATTGCATCAATGATCACTATTCGTGATTAGATGGTCGTTCTTGTAACACAATAACCTCCAATGCGAGCGAAAAATAGCCTGGATCTATTGGATCATCTGCAATAGTAAGAAGACCACATCTAGAAACGGCTAAACCAAAAGATTGGATCTAAAAAAAAACACTTTTATTCACAAAAAAGTAAAGGAATAAAGAACTTTTGATATAAAATCAGGAACCGCGAAGATCTTTGATGCATGGTTAAAATACAAGGAGAGTAACGAAATAGCGACAAAAAAGGTCAATGAGGATGAGATTCGATTCTCTTGTCCTTCAAGCAAATCACTTTTTTCCGATCCCGTGGGGCTCTTTAAGAAGAATGAGCTTGTGGAGGAATCATTGAGCGGATTATTCAAAGACTCGATCGTTCTCGGCCAACATCAGGCGAACCGACTGTTCACAAATGCACCTTGAGTAATGTCTGTGAATATGTGGGCGACTCGAGTGTTTTCCCTTGTGTGGTATACTTTCTTACCTTCAGAATTTCGGGACTCGATCTCGATCACAGAGCAGTCAAATCTTATGGGCAACCTTGCCTTACTAAGTTCCCGATTCATCAAAGCATATAATAGCTGTAAGACTTTACAACGTCCTCTGACTCATGTTTTCAACATATCACTTTTTTATGGTGAAGTTCCTTGGATTTGGAATAGCTGAGGATGAGATTCGATTCTCTTGTCCTTTAAGCAAATCACTTTTTTTCCGATCCCGATTATAACTCCAAACTACAAAAACGGAGGTATTTGTAGAAAATAACATAAATATTATGGTACGAGCCCCAATTCTCTTGTCTGAGGGGATGGGTTCAATCTAAATCCCTCCACTCACCTGGCTCGTCAAATTACGCTGTAGCAAGCGGCTTCGGCGCTCTTTCCAGGGCATATCGACCGATTTTTGAGGAGATTTTTTATACACGACGAGAATAGGTCTCCTTCACATCTTCATGTGCTTGGTAGTGAAAATTGAAACCGAATTTTTCAATGGACATCAGGTTCAATCCTCACCGTGCATGAGGTATCCTCTCAATTAGGCATATTCCAAATCAAAAAAGCGGGATTCTCGTCTCAATTTAATGAAATTATAAAAGTTTTAGGCTCGTTGTACTGTTCCAGCCAATTCCTCGATAGCTGCGTCATAGTGAGCTGCTCGAGAGAACCGTAAGTTTGAGGGATGAGACTTGGATGACTTCCTCATTTTCACGGACAGACATGAGGTGGCCCTTCTTCACTGTGCACGTGCTAATTTCAGTACGGAGTGGTCGGTAATGATATTTCTGCACAAAGGGAGCAAAATTTAGACCGCTTGGGCGATGTGCGCAGTTACTAGAGGTAGATTTGAAGGGGAGCACTCAATGTTACCTCCGTAAATTTGGGGCAAGAGGTTTTGTCACGTCTGGTGGAGTTTCTCAGCCTGGAAAGCTGCAGCTGACTTTCAATTTCTAACGCATGGGAGCACAAGAACACTGGGATGTATTCCCTCTGCATGGTCTGCCGTTGTTGGGTTGTGAAAAGTTTCGAAATTACAGTTCCCAGCAGGACGACGTCACTGTGCATGAACCCAGCTCTAGCAAAAGCTGGTCAAATCAACGCAAGATTCGCTTGCTTTACTGGCAAGCGTGCAGGCTAAACCTCAGCCTGATCAAGAACCTGTGGGGAATACTTGCGTAACATGTATAGGCTAGTGAGTTGCAGTACAATCTTCTCGCGGAGTTGGAGATTGCTGTAGCCGCTTCATGGGAGGTACTGTAGGGTAGTACCATCAAAAACTTTGTGAATAGCATGCAAATAGTAGGTTTTGAATTAATGTGTAATGAGGAAGTCCTTAGAAACTCCTGGAGCACAGCTATTCCAGAAAAACTTTTGGTTTTTTCCACTGCCTACATATTTATGAAGCGGTCTGATAGCGGATTTATATCGAAAATTTGAGCCAATGGACCAGGGTTGAGAGGTCGTGATATGAAATTTTGGGGCAAGGGGTTTTCTGACATGCCAATTTCAATAGGTACCTTAGCAAAACTGCTGTTTCACATCTGGCAAACACCCGTACAGAGATTATACCCTGAATGGTAGTGCAATCAATCATAGACAGGAAATGAAAGACCTCGTTGTTTTAGTGTATTCCAAACTCACGTTTTCGAGTCATATCACTTGCATGATTGAAACACCTAAAAGGTATTGTTTCTAAACTTTCACAATATATACTTAACTGATACCAGAGTATTTCTTCGTTTATTTAAGTCTTACGTTCTGCCTCAAACTGAATAATATTCCGAAATTTGGAGTTCGTCCCTTGCGAATCATATTAAGAGAATAGAAAGCATCAAAAAGATTTTTACTGGAATTGTTTTTTACAACCTATCAATCCAATGACTACCCTGGAACACTCCCATCATATGAACACTGGCTAAAAATCCTGAACACTCTGAAACATCGAAGGATAGTGAAACATTTCGTTTCCGCGTACCGCATTTTGAAAGTGGAACTCGTGCTGAAACCCAGCAAATACTGGATATTCAGCCCACCATGCAGGAAGTGGTAGGTTTCTCTTGTATCCCAAGATGTTTCTTACTAACTCATGCTCTATGTTTCACAATTTGTTTCTCCTCATGACAGCTAGGTGGCTATGCATGCTTCCAGTGGAGTTGCTGGAGGCTACAACCGGTCGAACTGGAACTACCATGGCTTCATTTTCTAATTGAGATACTAGGGGCACAAATGATGTTGTTTTTTATTTCACCCCTCTAGCAAAGAACAGTGGTGTTGCCTACATGAATTCCACAATGGTAGTCCTCTCCGTGTAGAACTGCAGTTCGGTCTTGCTGCACCACCACGATTTCACTGATTCTAGGTACTAGTGCAGAATTCTGTACCAATGCCATTAGTTGCGATCACAAATGGGGGGGGGGGGTGAAAGAGGGTTTCTGCCGGGGTACGCATGTAATTACGACCAACCAGCTCGCTGCCAACCGCTCGATCTATCACATGAAAGTGAACGTGCTGACCTGATAATGGCTTACTTATTTTATTTATTTATTGCACGTGCATTGCACATGAAGA
>KN731448.1:0-11932 GCA_000816745.1 Ancylostoma duodenale | reverse complement strand
AAAACAAACACAGTGACTGGATCTGATCTCAACTCTGTTAGCAGATCTCGCTCACTCACTGGACAAAAATGTGGAAAAGGCAGCGGAAAGTGTAAGGGTTAGTGGTCCGCTTGAGAACCTGGAGAACTACGAGGAATAACCACCTTAGGTCTGCGCATGGTGTGGTGGATTGGGTAGGTTAACTTGCCCACCAGCTAATATGAGTGAATATGTATCATAGTTACGCGCGGAACTGTGCGAGAAAAAAGAAAGAAAAGAAAGGAGAGCCTAGAACGCGAAGAACAACGCCAAGAGAATTTTCCAGGCACTTTCTCAATGAGCACACGAATGCTAATGAACACTTCCAGAAGGAAGGCACCAGTGTTGCATTCATTGACATGAAGGGCAGTGGGCAGGCAAATGTTGACAATGATAAGATAATGCATGAATGTTCCTTGTGGGTTGGCGCAGAAAATGCCCTTTGCTTCAGGGGGTGAATAGCACAGGAGAGGGAATTACTGAGACCCTACCTTAACCTCAACATTATTTTTGGAATAACTCCCCTCAAAATTATATCGGGCTCATTGTTTCTTATTATGTGCACATCTGTTCCTATGACACTATGACAATTGTTCCTGACTAGTATAACTGCATGTGAGAACGTCAAAAAATCAAAATGTAAAATAAAATACAAGATGGAACTCAATAGCATTGCGTTTTTTTTTTTGCGGACACGGAAAGTATGTACGCGGCGCTGCTGCTCCGCTCACGCTGCGATCGGCGCTGTTGGCAAATCAGGTTTTTCTTGATAGATTTTTATCATATTTGGTGTGAACTATCACAAGAACTAACTAACTATCAAGGAAAACCTACAATTTGTTGTCGCGGCAAGGATTCCAGCGCAATTAGCGGTAGCATCGGTTGCTTACCGAGTCCGCGAAAAACGCACCGCCTTGGTCGCTCACTGTATATAGGTAAAAAGGGCTGTTGAATGGCCGAAAAAGTGAACGAAATGACCATGCTGCTATTATTGGTTCCTTGTAGGTGAAAGGAAGACAACAACATGTGCACTTCATCCCGCTTAGGCGTCTCAAGCTATGCATAAGATATTAACAAATGTTTTTGTTTTCCCTCCTAGATTCAGCTTAGCTTCAAGAATCCGTCAACGGGAATGTGAGATGTATATCTTACAAGGGAAGTGCAGGAAATTAAGCTGCGAATTCAGGATGACACCTATATGGTTCGAGAGCCTGTCCAAAACGATGTTCAATTATGTACTTGAAATTCCCTAAATGGTCATTAGAAGCTCAGAAACAAGAGTGCAAAACGGACGTTCACTGCAGGATTTGATCCTGCGAGTATGTCCATGACAAGCGAGAGACTTACCTTTACGCCATAACTATTTGCAGAACTATCTTGTGCTCCTGCACTCGTGAAGACATATCATATGCACCTGATAAAAGCGCCCATAACTCCTTACAGAGACAAAACTCAGGAAGGATGAAAACAGATCTGAAATCAGCGTCGCGAGCTGCACAAGGAAATGCACACCAAGCCACAAATCCACAGCATCCATTGTGTCCTCCCCTTGCTCCACGTGGTATTCTGAGCTTCTGTAGACCATTTAGCAGATTTCAAGTATAGGTCGTTACAGAACGTTGGACAGGCCCTCTACCCATATAGGTCGCGTTATGGATTAGCAGCTTTTCTTCGTGCACTGCCCTTGTTAGAGGCGAGGCACCTTACAATAAATCTTGATATTTTAGCTAAGAAGAAACTTCACGCAATTCTGACCACAATGGTATCCGTATTTCCTCATGAAAGTATCGATACACCCCTTTTGAACCTCTTATTCTTGCAGTTTTCGAGATGACCATTGCGACAACTGCCACAAGTAGTTGCACTCCCAACGCGTTATGCGTCGGCGATCGATATCATCACCGCGACGGCATGTCGCCGTTCCGCAACAGGTTGTGGTAGCTGTCGCAACGAGCAGCTCGAACTCTCCAAAAATATGTTCAAGAAATTAGTTTGAAAACCTGTGTTCTTTTCGATCAATTTGACGTCGCAATTAATTTTTACTGCTTTTTTTTTCAATGCGCACATAATAACATGCTGCTAGAATACCATTGTTAGCTTGCTAAGATAGTTCAGAGTTTCCACTACCCGAAAGAAGAAACAAAATGAGATCCATCTAAAAATTCGGAGGAGCGTCAATATTATGCAATGAATATATTTTCTGAGAAAACCAGTAGCGAGCAATGATAATGAATTATCAAGACGATGCGACAAAATTAAGAAATGTCTATATGCCCTGATGTTGTCGAAGAAAATTGAGCGCATTAAAGTCTAAGCCAACGCTCTTCTCAGATGATGCAAGCAATCATTTGCAAGTGCAATGAGTTGAATTAGGAGAACTAAAAAGGATAATGAGTGATATACGTACGCCTCGTATGCAGGGCCAGAATGTGCTCCTGGGCTGTGAATAGTTTACGCGATAGCGGAAGTTGAATGTCCCTGCAACACATGTGTTCGCGGAGAGGGTGTAAAAACACATTTGAAATTCCCGCCGAGTACGACTTCAGCGGAAGTGTGGGGAGAATTACGACGACGTGGTACTAGGAGAAACATCGAGAAAAGCAAACGTTATGATTGTTCCTCTACATGCGTTGCCCTTACAACGAGATTACAATTCGTTATTAGTCATCATACTTGGGACCGAATAACGTATTCTAGTAAAACAACAAACGAATAGTCGGGTTCTAATGAATAGAAAACTTGGATAAATTACGAGGGAATCCGGAGATCGACTACTTCGGAAGCGTGAAAATGGGACGAACCCAAACATTCGCTTGTTTGAAAAGATCTCGAATATTTCAAGGTACAATACATAGTCATCAACCTGGTTAGCCCAATTCAGTGCTACTCAAACTTCTCCTCTTTCGAAACTTATAACATATGTAGCTCTCAAGGTCCTCATTGTAAAATGATCCCCGGTTCGATCCTGCTTACTTTCAAATTTCAAAAGGTGATTTTGCTGGTTGATCATCAGAAATTTCCGAAATTTCAAATTTTAAGCATACCACCAGATAGATTTGACCATCCTGATTCCGAATATCTGTTCCATTTTGAAAATGGTCGAGATTGAAGCGAGTTATGGAGAAACGACGAAAAAAACGCGAAATCGCAGACATCGCGCAGTTTCATCAAGCGACACCGTTGGTATTGTATTTGCGGTATTTGCTGGAAACCAATGGATGCTCCCACGTGGATTATTATTCTACTTTTCATCCAGGGTGAACGATTTTCTCAGGTTGAAGCTGACAGATTTTACAATCGCTGTCACCTCTTACCATCGTTGAGTACGGCCAGTTGATCGGACAAAGTCTAGCCGTTTTGGGTTGAGAACTCGTCTAACTCGCCTACCTATCTACTGCCCCCGCTCACATATGTAGACCAAATTCAATGAAGCCGATTTTAGGAAAAAAAAATTTACAATGGAAAGGGGAATATGACGGACTGTCAACTTCTCACGTGCACTGATATCCCGAAGAATTTTTGAGAAGAAAATCTAGTATTATTCTACTATAACTATGCGGTTCTAATCTCTGCGTACGTGTTTTCATAAGTATACATAAACATAAGCAAATGTAAACAAATTATCTTAAGCAACGTTTAGTTTAGAGGGTTCCGCATCGCACGATGTGGACCTGGGAAGCTCTCATACGGCTCATCCATCAAGTGCACTTAGTTGAGCCTTGATGGCAGGGTCAACTAGATCTCGGATTGGAACAGCAATAGGCAAGGGCTCATTTTGTTCGATGCTCTGGTCGAGACCTCTACTCAGGTCATATTTCAAACTTTTACGGAGAAATATGCAACACGCTCACAACGATACAAGAAAAAAGAAACCCCGAAATTCCAGAAAGTAGCCACGGTGCCTGAGTCTTGCATCTTGCATAGCGACGCGTTTCTAATCTAAGATGGCAGCAACGGCTCATCATCAATTTCACATTGAGAAGTAGTTGTGTATAAAATAACTGGTGGAAACACATTTTAAGGAATAAAGAGGCGAAATGCGTGAAATCTTTCTAGAAAGAGAACTCACGTCCCATGGTGACTATGCGAGGGAATCAGAAGAAATGGCGTTTCTAGGGCAACGATGTTTGTGGAAAAAATGTCACTGCGCTGAGAAACTAACTTCCAAAAACTTATTCTGTTGCAGAACTAGAACCTGTTTCGCGGAATTGGTCGATAACATACTATGTATGTATTTTTGCACGTGTCGCTGCTGGCTGGTGTCTGGAAATGACATGTCTTCCAAAGTTAATGGAACCTATTAGCGCAGTCTGAGTTGCCCTGTTGTTGCTCTCAATTCGGTGGAACAACAGTGGAGTAATTCCGCATACCTGCTTTGACATATCAGCAAGCGAAGGAGACAAAGGAATGCGGCAATATCTGGAAGGTTCTTGAGCACTAGAAGTTTGACTCGATATTAAAATGTCGACATAAGTCAAAGGAATAATTCAAAATTTCGTCCATTTTCGGTATAACGATGTCATGAAAACATATGTACATAGGTCTTGTAGAGTTGTCTTAAAGGCAGCACCCACGGAAACTTTCATGTCTCAGGTTTCGATCGTTTTCGAACCTTAGCAATAGTCGCAACAATTTGATGAAGAAAGTAGCTTGGAAAACTCAACCGTTTAACGGTTTTAATGCAGTTCATTTCATATCTCTCAACGAAATGGAATAGTTGCAGCATCACAATATTTGATATGCTGTAACTATTGCAATTCTAATTCCTCTTGAATGAATCCATAGTGGAGTGATAGAGACATCTTGTTGATCTCATCATTCACGAAATGTGGTTGCGTAAATGGTAAATATGGTTGAGAAACCACTAATTCGACGATCTAAAGTAAACTCTCGTTCTGAAGACAGCCAGTGGTAGAAACAGCTCTTCGAAATCCAAGTTTTTCATTGTCTAGAATAGGGCGCACTTCTTCAGAGAACCGTCTTCCATTGCTGAAAACCAAACAGTGTCGCCTTTGCGACTGCTCCCGGGAAGTCTCTAATCTCTTCCTCCCCTCCCCCCCCCCTCTCCGCACACACGAAAAATGAATGAATTTTTTCTTCCAACAAACATCCCGCTGTCTTTTTCATTAGCCTGTAAGTGCTGATTGAGACGAGTCTCGTGTACAGAGTACAGCCATCTTAAGTCTGAAATCCGTCCACTATCGAAGGACGGCTCACCACAGTATCACACCGTTCCCGGGCACGTTCATGAATACGATTACTTGTTATTTCATGAAAAAAGTTCCTCCAATGAATTTTTTAAAGGGCTGAAAGTGGCATCATTCGCGAGCGAATCCGCTAAAGCACAACCTGTGCCAGCTTTCAAAGTCATACCAATCCTGCTAGTGCGAAAAACCATACAACGAAGTAAGATGTAAAATGCAGATAATCTGAGATTATCATAGTCAGCCAAACTCCCCATTTCAGCTGTCCGATTAGGTCTTTGGTTCATCCGTTGCTATTCAAAGTAGTAATCTTAAGGTAATGTCGATAACAAGAAGGGTTGGTGCCGACATCTGGCGATTTCAATCAAAGATAATAATCCATTTCCGAGCATCTGAGGACTACCAGGCCACTAATAAACTTCCCAACCTACAGCCCGCTTAGTTTAGCAATAGAATAAGGTTCTTGAAACGTCTCGGTTGAAACCTTTTCGACGATAGTGTTGAACCTTTCTTCCAACATTTTTTATTGTACAACGCATAGCATCTTCTGCTTTAAATTTTTAGCGTTGAATTTGTTGCCCCGGAACTGGCTAAGCATTTATCGCAACATGGGGTTCAAGGAGTAGTGGGACATGACATCATGTCAGATGACCGTCTAGATTGAAATCAACACTACAGGAGTAAACATAGCGATTCAGTTGGCAGTTTCCTATCCAACGATGCAAACACCAGCAAAGAACACTGACATGACATGGATAGATTTCAGAGAAAGAGTAACAAAGTGAGTTTTTTGACTGTGTCCCCTTGAAATAAAATAAATGAGCGCTTCTGAACTGCTACAGTCGCTTCTGAACTGCTACAGTTCTGCTCAAAACAAAGGAATAGCTTGAGCTTAAGACAAATGCACACGCCCTTCCGTTTGTCCCAAATTTTGAGCCATGCTGAAGTTTGTTCTGTCTTTAAGTGAACCTATCCAATCCTATCCTGGTATAATGTACAGTCGGTTCAGAAGGCTGTGTGTGTCTAAGTGAAGGGCATTGGAACCAGGCATGTGCGGAAGTGAAATTTCCAATCCCGCAAAACGGAAAGTGGAAGGCCAAAAATTAGCGGAAAATGGAAAGCGTGAAACGGAAAACGGAAAATTTTGCCCAAGCATAGGTTCGTGAGCAAAGTCGTCTTCAACACTGAATTTTCTGGGTGTCCTTTTTGATGAGTATGAGTGGTGGTTTTTCCAAGCAATTAAGTAGCTGCAAGTCCACTGATGGTACGTACTTCAAACGCTTAGAATATAGGTAGATCGAGGAGTATCTATCAGTCATCTAGTTAGGAGAGATTATCAGGGTTATATGTATAATCATTATGCATCTTTCTCACTGAATTGTAAATAGACGAGAAGGTGTAAAGTGGTGAAAGTGCGACTTCTTTGCTTTACTTTGGAAAAGACGTATTCTACAAAAATTCACGCAGGACGCTTGTATTGCATATTCGAAGCAATGATGAAGACGAACGAAATTGCGATGGGGCATCTACACCGCAGCTGAGATAAAAAAGTCAAAATAGGTCGAAGAATTTTGTAACTGGCGTTTGAATGTCAATTTTGGCGCCATTGTTATGAACTCACCTACATTGCATCTCAAAACGCATGAACCCTCTTAGGATAGTGAAGTACCCCGAAAATAACGATCCTCCTCCCTCCATAATTTTCCGGAATTTTCCGTTATCCGGGCCAGAATCCCGTAAAACGGAAAACGTAAAACGGAAGGTTCAAGCTGCGCGATAGCCACTCTTTTCTGAGTGGAGGGTACTGTCAAATCCAAAAAAAAACCTTTCTTATTGGAAGGATTTTATATTGAAAACATCCTTGTCGTTTTCACGCTTCTCCGCTGGTTATCTTTCTTCAGCTGTGCTGTTCATGAGGAATTCTCTCGATACGTGTTCTATACAGGGTGGGCAAAAATTCATACCTGCTTTGACATATCAGCAAGCGAAGGAGACAAAGAAATGCGGCAATATCTAGAGGGTTCTTGAGAACTAGACGTTTGACTCGATATCAAAATGTCCACATACGTAAGTCGGATGAATACCTCAAAATTCCATCCATTTTCGATATAACGATATCATGAATACATATGTAGGTCTTCTAGAGTTACGTTAATATCCGATGTCACCACTGACTCAAAATTCGACCCATTCAAGCAGTGATTATCCGAATGTCGAATCGAGTCAATCGAGTCAAATGTCTATCGAACGCTAAAATCAAACATAAGCATATCGTGGTGGCAGGGTGACGGAGCAGTAGTACTACCATGTTTCAAAAAGGGACAAGTGCAAATATGAAATCAATTTGGTGTAATCCTAGACAACATTCTATGTACCCGACAAATCTTGATGAGCATTACATACTCAGGCTCAAAAGCTTGAAATTGCTAATTTTGGTCGAGATGCCTGTGGAAGAGTTCTCCAACACCCCTCAACGGAGAACCTTTTTTGAAAATCGAGTGTTGTGTCAGTGTTCAAAAACCTCCGGGTTTTAATGCAGTTTATTTCATATCTCTTAATGAATTGGAATAGTTGCAGCATCACAACCTTTGAGATGCTACAACTATTCCGTTTCGAATTCCTCTTGATCCATCGTGTAGTGATAGAGACATCCTGTTGGTCACATCATTCGTGAAATGTGGTTGCGAATGAATATGGTTGAGAAATCAGCAATTTGATGATGTAAAGTAAACTCTCGTTCTGAAGGCAGCAACTGGTAGGAAAAGCTCTTCGAAATCCAAGTTTCTTCATACTCTAGAATTGGGCGCATATCTTCAGAGAACCGACTTCCATTGCTGAAAACCAAACAGTGTTGCATTCACGACTGCTCCCAGAAAGTCTCTAATCCCTCCCTTTTCCCCCCACCCATACACGAAGAATGTGTGAATTTTTTTCTCCGAACAAACATCTCACTGTCTTTTCCATTAGCCTGTAATTGCTAAGGCGAGTCTCGGAGTACAGAGTACACCCACCCATTTTAAGTCTTAAATTCATCCACTGTCGAAGAACGGCTCACCACGGTGTCACACTCTCCCCGGGAACGTTCGTGAGTACGATCCCTAGTTATTTCACGAAAAAGTTCCTTCAGTGAATCAACGTTCCGAGCCATTCGACGTTTTTAGGGGTCTGAAAGTGGCGTCATTCGTGAGCGAATCCGCTAGAGGCCTTCCACTGTACCAGCTTTCAATTCTTCATCCCCTGCACCAGTATTATGCCAATCCCACTAGTGGAAAAACCACACAACGAAGTAAAATGTAAAATGCAGATAATCTGAGATTATTAATGTCAGCCACACTCCGCATTCCACCTTTCCGTTTAGGTTTTGGTTCATCCGTTGCTATTCAGAGTAGTAATCTTAAGGTAATGTCGATACCAGAAAGGGTTGGTGCCGAAATTTGGTGATTTCGATCAAAGCTAATAATCCATTTGAGGACTACCAGGCCACTTATGAACTTTTCAACACAGCCCGTTAGTTAAGCAATAGAATAACGTTCTTGAAACGTCTCAATACCTGTCCGAGGGTAGTGTGGGAACGCTTATTCCAACATTTTTTTATTAAGTAACGCATAGCATCTTCTCCTTTGAATTTTTAGCGTTGAATTTGTTGCCATGGAACTGACTAAGTATTTATCGCAACATGGGGTTCAAGGAGTAATGGGACATGACAACATGTCAGATGACCGTCTACATAGATTGAAATCAACACTACAGGAGTAAACATAAAATGATCCAGTTGACAGCTTCCTATCCAACGATGCAAACAGCAGCAAAGAACACTCATATGACATGAATAGATTTCGGGTGAAGAGTAACACAGTGAGCTTTTCGGTTGTGGCCCCTTGAAAGAAACAAAATGAGCGCTTCTGAAATCTCACAGCCAGTATTCTGCTCAAAACAAAGGATTAGCTTGAGCCTAAGGAGAATGCATACTCTTCTTCGTTTTGTGCTACGTTCTGAGCCATTATTCTGACTCTAATCTTACTGATCCTATCCAGTCCTATCCTGGTACAATGAAAAGTTGGTTCAAAAGACAGTGACGTTTGATGCTTTGCTACGTGAAGTGAGCAAAGCGACTATGGACCAGTCGCACATAATCCAAACTTTTAGTTCTCTGGCATGCTAAAGCAGCGCCCAAAATGATGTATAAATACGTGAAGCTCCAAGAAAATGGAATTCCTCCAAGAAAATGGAATTTCTACAGCCTGTCACACTTCATGTGGACCACCCTGTATTTGAAGGATGTTTGAGCTTTTTTAAGTAGATGTGGAACCGATCCATAGTACTGTAAATATGCTTGGCATATTCTTCTACTTTCTACTGAAGTTTTATCAGGTTACGCATGTAGTCTTGTTGAGATTCGTTTTTTTTCTTATTTCTGTTGGAAGAGCCATGCTTTCCGTGTGTGAATGTGTTGTAATTGTAGGATTGGCTCACGTCCACGACGATAAAAGTACAGGATTACATACACATAGAGTTTGCCACAGGTTGTGCATCTTCACCCACTATGTGAGTTAACCATGATTTTTGACTTTCTCTCAAACTATCAACATTTTCAAGAAACCGGCTCTAATGATTGCACTTTATTTCACCGAGTGAGATCGTTTTCATCACGTACAAAAACAGAATTTCAAGAGGAGGATGGGAATATATCTGTAAATCGAGAGGCAAGAGACGAGAGGACGAATAAAAGTGTGAAAGAAGAAGTTTCAGGCAATTGAACGCAAGTTTTAAGGGGGATGTACTGACATATGCTAGGATGGGTAAGGCACTGATAAATTGAAGGGATAAAAATCGTAGAAACATGGTATCGTCATGAAAATA
The DNA here is from genome assembly GCA_000816745.1 of Ancylostoma duodenale. NCBI lineage: Eukaryota > Metazoa > Nematoda > Chromadorea > Rhabditida > Ancylostomatidae > Ancylostoma > Ancylostoma duodenale. The sequence continues at coordinate 1,850 of KN731448.1, read as the reverse complement.
AAGATTATAGGCGTACATATCTCAAGAACGCACAAAACACAGGGGTAAATGAAATAAATTACAACGTACTGTAGTAATAGTACTCTGTTTCACATTTAACGATCAAATGCTTAGTTTTCAGTGGAATACATACTTTGTATGAGCGGTATAAGTAAATATTAGTGAATATAGCAAAGTATTCTAAGGAACAATTGGTCAAAATCTCTCAACGATAATATCTGACTCTTCATTTATACTTGTTCGGCCGCTATCGCTTCCCCATTCCATGGAAATGTTGCCCATTTTGCCCTCAATCATTGCTTTCTCTTCCATGAGGCGTTTCAGGATGCTCTCCTGAGCGTAGATGCGAAGCTCATCCTCATCTTCATCAGCCTGAACGAAAGGGAATAAGATAATGTACACATAAACAGAAAAAAAACTATCCTCCATGTGATATCTAGTGAAAATTCTATTTCATTTCCGAATATTTTTTCCAAAATGTAAGAGATTTTTAAAGCAGTACCTGGCTAGGAGTTTCCTCGCTGGATTTCTCCTCGGGTCTCTTATGCAGCGTCTTTATTCTGATGATGGTGACGTGCTCCCGATCCTGCTTCTCCTCCTGTTTCTCCTCGTCAGGAGATGGGTTCTTCGTCACCGTTGGCTTTTGTCGGAAGCCAAGGCGGGACGAGAATCTGCGAATGACCGCTAGAGGTCCTGAAAATTCAACTTTTCACTGACTTCTTTACCTTTTTTTCGAAAGTTTTCCTTAGAATATATGATTTGGGCGAGGTCTTACCAGTCTCTTTCGTTTCAACGTCTTTCACAACACGAGTAGTGACAGCCTTGTAAATCAAATTGCGCCATAGATCGTCTGGCGAATCCTGCACTTCCGGTACACCATTGATCAAAACGCGGCCATCAGCTGTGTAACTAAAATTATCAGATTTTTTTTCATGACGGAAGTGGTACTACAAAAAAAATTTCAGGGAATGTTAAGCGTTCTTTCCTAATCTCAATTCTTTTGATATCATTTCCAACTTCTTATGGTTCTCAGATACCACTTAGCTACAAATGTATGCGAGCGCGGGTTATCGTAAGCAATCTGGGTCCACGTTTGATCAAATTGTTCAAAATAGAGAAAGAAAGGTGCCAAATAGCATAGCGAAGTAGTAATATCATTGTGATCTTTCAAGGCTTGTATTTATGAACGCATCTAGGACGATTCTTGTCTTTCCGAAGGGGTGGAAACACATCCAGGTTAGGTTAGTTGGAAGAGGGTATCCAATGAAACTATGCAAACCTCCAGAAAGTCGCGGTTCCGAAGCACAAAACCTTCTCCCCATTAATGGGTTTCTAGTTACTGGCCAGTAATGAATGAGCAGTCATAAATGTTGTCAAAACGGCTCCTTCATTCCAAAATTCTGCCTCGTCAAAGCATTGGAGCATGCTTCGACATGATTTTTCCGCTGCCTACTTGGCTATATATGAATTGTTATTTTAACCCGGGTGGTAACCACAGAGGCTCGTAACCAACAGGAGCCAAAACGAGAAAGAACTACGCCCATTCAAGGTCATGTTCATGATTATGGGTGTAGAACAGAAAAGAATAATGGTTCATGTTTATGGATGTGGGAGCAGAACAGAAAAGAACCGTGGTAGATGACCCCATAACGATAGTTGTTATGAGGGCAATACAATAGCGTTTGCATTTTCTGCGTGCGTCAACCGCATTGCAGACACATCTTCGTATTCCAGGACCTAAAAGGAATGAGCGCGCGCGAATTTACATACGGTTTTTCATGATGAGCTTGATCGGATCCTCATCAATCGCGGATTCTTCATCATCGCAGCTAATCATCGAAACTCTTTCA
>KN731447.1:0-12325 GCA_000816745.1 Ancylostoma duodenale | reverse complement strand
GGTTTTAAAAACCCGGAATCAAACCCTTTCGGTCCAACGTTGGAACCGAAAGGGGGTGGGCGGTTTTCGAAATTACCTTACAATACAAATAAAATCTTGTATTAGTTTATTTTAATTGTTTATTTTTATTATTATTTTTAATATAATTTTTATTTATTGTTTATTATTATAATTGATATTTTTATTAATTTTATTTTCCGTCTGGGTCCCCAAAACGGCGGAGACCCCACTTTCCCACGCCCCCCTCCCCCTCACGCCCACTTTCTGTGTCCACCACTGTTACGTAGTTATCCGCGCCGGCGCCTTTGAGTGCCTTCAACGTATGGGCTCTTTAACGAAAGCTGATAAGACTTGTTCTGTACTTGAACAGGACTAGATAACATCGCAGAAGTGGTTATCCTCTCATTTCAATATAAGATGAGCAATTTATTTCAAAATGTCTAGATAAAGTTAGTTGCCAAGAAGCGACTTTTTCGCATTAGCGCGAAATTCTCAGAGTTGGAAGTGTACAGTCGGTGTTGATGAGACGCGCTTCCCGCGGTCTCGAGGCGGAAGCGGCGCGACCGCGGCGCCCGTATTCGAATCCTTTCCGAACGAGAAACCATAACATTTTCTTGATAGTTAGTTAGTTATTTACGACTTTATTAATGACACCAAATATGATGAAAAACTATCAAGAAAACCCAGATTTGCCACAACTACAGTGCTGGTGCCAGCGCGAGCTGCGCTGCCGAGCTGATTATTTCCCGTGTCCAAGAAAAACGCACCGCCATCGACACCCACTGCGAATTTTTAGAAGAAAATGTAGGGATTGAAAAAGGATTCTCGAATCTAATTTTGAGAGTATTTAACAGTTCGCCGAAAACTGAAAGTTTATAGAATGTTTTGCAATTGACATAAACAGGCGGGATGGAGGGTGCGCCTTTTGCGACCTCGAAAAGCACGCCGCACGTCCGCGCTGCGTGTGCCGGATATAGATATCGTCTTCTGCCGTTGCGCAATTTCTGAGCGTTTTCCTTCGATTTGATTATTCTTGACCTTTCTATTGCTTCTCAGTTCCTGTGTTTGCTCGCATTTCTCTGCGCATTTCTCTGCCCTTTTTCGTGCATCCTGTGTGAATTTATTGTAGGTGTTCTCTTTCTAAATGTTGTTCTTCGCTGTCTATGTCTGAGGAGCGAAAAGCGGTCACAGCAACATCTATAAGACGGACACACATGTGGTATGATGGAAGCTCGAAGAACGCGTAGAAACCCAAAAAAAAAAACCGTCAAACTTCATCAAATTGGGTTGAAAAACACTTAACAATATCATCACGGCTGCAGACAATATGGAATTTCGGCAGGCGCGCCACGGTCACGCGGCTTGCTTCTCGAGGACGCGAAGAATGCAGCTTTAGACATTTAAATCGTACCGTTTATATACAGACATCTGTTATTTTATTAGACAAAGGCTTCACAAAAAGGTAACTTCTTCCCAGAGCATTATTTTGTGATCGAGGTGTCCACCTCAGAACTTGTAGAAACTGGAGCAAAAACTTGGAAATCGATGTACAGTGTGTATGAGGTGCTGGCCTGGGACATCACCCAAAATACAAACCAGTGCTTCGGAATGTTCCAGAAAATAATTTCGGTCAATTAGATACCCGAAATCACACAATCTATGCCGTGCCTCTGCAACTTATTTATAACTCACTATCAGTTTAGTTACACACTCTTCTCAGAAACAAACATATGCACGCAACTTTCGAGCCACAAAAGAAGCTGATTCATCCATTCGATTGAAGGTCGCGGACGTAGAAAGGTACAACAAGTTATAACAGAACTACTGAAGAAAAATGAACGTAAATTTTTTCTGCCCACACTTCATGTTTATTCAATAAATTGAATATAAATATATTATGCTAAAATAGCTATAAGTTTCCTCTACCTTAATGATGAGTGCAGGAGGAAACTTGGAGCAAAAAATTATTTTGGTTTTCGTATGAGGATAGTGCACGAAACGAAAACCAAAATATATTCAAAACAATTTTCGAATGAAGAATGTTCGAAGCACATTATGTTATAGTTTTCAACGACATCAAAGTCATCTTCAGTCAGTAGGCGCATACATTCAGAAGTCAACAAGGCATATCAGATTTTTTGAAATTTAAACAGCTGATGGAAGGATCTCCTCACTTCTTTTCTGTACTTTTGTAAAAGGCCTTGTAAGCCATCGAGGAGAATGATACATTCAAAACCCACACAGAAACATGGGGGACCAAATCTAGTTAAGAGACAAAAGTTCACGAAAGAAGGTACCGCCAAAAGGCTCTTCTCGATGCGTTAACTGTGATCAGTTTTGGCATCCAGGTAGGCGGTATTAATGCATCAAAACCCAGGAATCTCTTCCTCATTCGCGTTACTCATGTATACCTTCAAAGACTGGCTCTAACTCTGAACGTGTAGGTGGCAATCAGGTTAACAAAGTACGTACATGCAGATTAAAGCGGAACAGTGAGGTTTCGAGCTTCTTTTTAATACTGAAAACTGAAAACAGAGCTTTATCATTACTTGTTCGAGTCACAAATGTCTGCGAGCACTCTGTAGAATAACATTATAAGAGAAACTTCACAGAGACCTAGTGAAACATTTAACATTTAACATTTATTGACATGCGGGTACGCGCGTGCGAAAGAAGCAAATTAATAAAACAGTAAAACCAGTGTATGGGAGCGACACTGCGCATCACATCACATGGATGAGTGATAAAAGCAACAAACAAAGAAAAAAATAAAATGGAGAAGGAGACGCAAAATTTACTTCAGAAATTTGTTCACTAAAGTTTTGAATTCTTGTATGCGCGGCGGTATACGGAATTTTTTGCTAATTCTCGCATAGTGCGAACACACTCTGTGAACAAAAAAGTTAGTCCTAGCCGAAACTTCAATTTTGAAGACGACTCCGCCAGATGATGTCGCAAGGGTGGAGAACGTTGCTCCCACAATAGTGGCTCGTTACTTGGACCATAGTGACCGCTAAGACACAGACCAGTCACGTGAAAGGGTCGTTTGTAGTGCTTTGTTGAGGGCTTGCATCCACTCCTTCTATACAGAAGGTCAATAAAACTTGAGAAAAAATAACGAATCAAAGCGCCGCTTCGCAGACCTCGTAGGCCGACAAAACAAAAAAAAATGGAGAAAAATCTCCTGCTGTTAGACGTAATCGTCCACACGAAGCTTTCATTAAAAACATATGATTAAGGGATCTTCAGTATTTTTAACAAGGAAGTATATTGCCAGTTGTAAATGGGTTCTTAGTGTTTACTGTGAAACCCATTCATAGACAGATCATCCCACCCACTTATGGTCTGTGAAAACTCAAATGAATGCGTTTCACTAAAACGAAAGTGCAAAATAGTTTTACGCGTAAAATTCTGTTGCGAATAGGCGGGTTCGACTACCGCATTGTACCTCCAAGCTCTTGTAGGAATGCAAACCTTCGCTTGGAATCGTTGGCGATCAGAAGACGAAAGCAAGATCTATTTATGGCTTATTTATGGCTTTTTATGGCTTTGATTCGTTATTTTTTCTCAAGTTTTATTGACCTTCTGTATAGAAGGAGTGGATGCAAGCCCTCAACAAAGCACTACAAACGACCCTTTCACGTGACTGGTCTGTGTCTTAGCGGTCACTATGGTCCAAGTAACGAGCCACTATTGTGGAAGTAACGTTCTCCACCCTTGCGACATCATCTGGCGGAGTCGTCTTCAAAATTGATTTGAGTAAGTTGAGTAGAAACCCTAGCAGCTTCTCTTCCCAACTGTTGTCATCTTTTCTGTAATTCTTCGCCGATACCTACTATTAGGTCGTCCCACAAATAATGGCCGCTTCGGAGGTGCGTATTCCAAGGTGCATAACTAAGCTCAAACTCGAGATTTCTCTTTGGAATAAAAAGTAGTATAATCAGAAATCCCTGCGAATTTTCGTGGTACAGTGAAACTCTTGTGGAGAAGAAAGCTCAAATTACAGGAGCCAACAAAGTGCGAAATGTCAATTTTCAGTACACATTGATTCACATGAATTTTCTAGAAGAAAAGTGGACTCACTGCAACCTCAAAAGGATATTCCATTAGGAAAAGGTCTGACCAACACAATATTGCAAGGAGAGATTCAATACCTCATTTAATGAAATTTTTTCGTGGTAGGATGTGAACCCGTGCGTATTTGGCCGCCCCGCCAGTGAACATGCACTTCTTCGGCTCGCCAAAACTGAGGCATTTTGAACCAAAACTCGAAGCCGAGCCCCAAATGGTAACAGGCGAGGCATTTAGTGAATTCTACTCTTGACCTGGTCTAACAACTGTCAGACACCTCGAGCAGAATTTCATCGATCAGAAAAGAGTTACTTTTTTCTGGGATGTCAAGGTTTGTTGAATATATCCAGATTTCCCTCAGTGATACAAACAAAACAAAACTCCTTTTTATTAAACAACATCCACTCATTACTAAAAGTGGCCCATTTTTCCGGAAAATTTTGCAAAAGTGTTTCTTAGAGAGATTAAAGTAAATGCTGTCACAAGTTAGGCACTGACCGGCAATGCTTTTGTTCAAAATCCACTTTGCCCATTTTTTGCGATGTTCAGTTGCCAAGAAGGCAGAGCGACCAGTGATTTAGTTGCGCCCAACCTAGCTGCTAACATTTTATTGGACTGCTTCAGAATTCTCGTCCCGCCTTCACAACTATGCTTCCGTATCTGAGAAGTTTCATGACCATCACCTGGTCAAAGTTGAAAACCCGTATCGTTCTGGAAGTGCTTTTCTAGTCACAGCTTCTGCGTCTTTATAACAGGACTACCTGGCCAAATGCATAGCTAACCGATTTTCGTTCTATTCGGGCAGAAAAACAGTCTAAAATTTCGAAGAGCACAAAAACCTTGTTTTTCCTCATCATACAATGTCGTCTGGAGGAACCGTAAGAAGAGATAAGTGAGGACAGATAGGAACAGATAGGCTAGATCTCGCTCTTCATAGTAATCCAAAGCTTGTCGATCTAGCTTCTAAAGTAATAGATTTATGAGCTTCCAAATATTCATTACTAGGTTGCGGCCATTTTTTGTGGGACAACCTAATATAAGGAGGAAAGCTTGAACAACAACTGAGAGGGAAGATGGTAGCTATCGGAAGGTGATGCTGCCATGGTTTCTCCTCGACGTATTACGCTGTACTGGCTGCGTTCGTACTGCAGTTGTCAGAGTTACCACAATATGACTGAGAAAACACTCGCTCACCTCTCAATAAGGTGTAATTCACTGTCCACTGGAAAGCAAAGTCTCAATGTGATGTTTTTGCAGAACGAGACTCAAAAAACTACGTATTACCTCCTAATTTCCTCTGATTTTATTCTCGCAAGTATCTGTTTTCATGCAATATCGAAAGATACACATACGTCGAAGGCTTCCTAGAATGATAGTTCACATGAAACCCTAAATAAGACATGTAAACTATCCTCTAAGGATTTCGGAACTTTTTTATGTATTATATGGATTAGATTGAACGAAAGATTGAATAGATTGAAACTGATGATTAGATATGATTAGATGTAAGCAAATTGGACATGCGAACTATAGGCTTGTGAGCTGTTTTTCAATATAATGAGGAAAACAGTGAATATATCCGCTCTGTGGCAGTGATTTCAGTTGAGTACCCCTGTGATGGGGCGGTAATTTGTTTTCGTGATTAGCTGATTTAGGAGTAAGACAGTTTTAATGTAGAGAAAGCTCTCCAAAATGATGCTGTGGCTCGTTGGCAAAATCGCTCCTCTGGCAGTATGAAGGCGTCCAGCTCATTTTAAAGCGCTTTTTTCTTCTGAACACAGGCAGGAAATTACTAGAACTCGATCCATTATAAGAAGTAGATTGAGGAAGAGGAAGACGGGAAGTTTGTCGCTCTAATTTTCTCACAAAGCCTCAATTATTGTCTCCTTTTTTCACATTGTCGTTAACACCTGCGCAATTTTCCTCAAAGTATCTTTCAGATCAGAAACTAAAATACAGCAATCAGGAGAAATGACTACTCGCGGAAATAAAATTTTCTCTCAAACCCAATATTCCTCTATCAAGCTACATGCAGGTGAACGTGCAGTGTGTATAACTCTTTGAAACATATCAAAATACTGACGCTTTCACTACTGCTTATACAAGGAGTGGCGGAAAGTTGATTTTGTGTGGCCAATGAAAAATTTCAATTAGGCGCAATTAGGCGCATTCTCTTGTGCTCGATAACTTCGCGTTCGATATTCTACGCCTTCATACTGAATCATTTTTTTTAATTTCTATGATATTTGGTAATACGGTAAACGGAAATACAGTACAAAAAATCTTTAGGTTATAAAGGACTTATCAAAGACAAAATATGTACCTCTCGACTTTTTTTGTGGAATAGTGTATCAATAGTGAACAAACCAACAATTAATGCTGAGATGTGCTACTTTGCGTCTGAGTACACACGTCCTTTCAGAATAACCACAAAAATAGAATGAATAGGAAGATTGAAGCCACGCCGTCTTTCGAGGTTAACTCCGCTAAACTGAAATATTAGAATTTGAAATTCATGTGTTGGCTGAGCTGAGCTTCCGAGACATAAGTGACCACCTAGTCAATCAAATGAATCAGTCAAACAAATTAAAATATTATATTGTTCTAAGGACCAATTAATTTGCTTATCAATTAATCGTCGAAAAAATGCGCGATGTATTTGTTTCCGAGAACGTGTTGTTGGCGTACGCAGGACTTTTTCGAATGGAGCCCTTGAAACATCAAATTCTAATGTGAATGATCAAAAATGAAATCAAAAATGAGCATGCAAAAAAACAACAATAGAGAAAAGGAGTTGAACAAAAGTGAGCTGACACAAAAATCCCGTCTGTTTTGTGAAGTGATTCTGAGGTAATCAAGGAGGCGGTGTGGGATGTCCTTTCACCATTCACTGAATATATGTACACATAAATACGACGAAAGAGGCGTGAACAATAGCAGAACATTTACAAGAGTAACACTCACATTCAATGAAGAGAAGATACACAGGCTTTTCATTCCATTCTCCCTTTATGCAGTTCCACCAAACCTTCACGAATTTCACAAACGATTCAACGTAGGAGCTTTTCTCAGACACTGGACCGGAATTTCCACAGGTCACATGCCAGTTTTTGTGCTCTTCTTCTGGGGAATTTCCGGTACCCTGCTGCAGAGATTCCTAACGAGGGTGTTTTGCTGAGGAATTTCCAGAATGTTGGCCGTATCAAACCCTGATTCGCCATGAATAATGGAGAAAAGCACGTAGAATGCCTGAACAGGGATACGCTTTGTGTGTCGGCGCTCAGTGGGCCCCGCGGTCAAGCGACATCCGCGCCGCGTTCGCACGCGATCGCATCCTGCGCAGCTCGTCCGACCGATCGCTGTACCACAGTTTGAACCGGGACTCAGCCGGCCAGACAAGTCCCGTAGGGCTCGCCTAGCCACCGCGAAAACTCGACTGAGCTTTTCACACCCGGCAGGCGGCCTTAATACGCTTTATATCAGTATCGGCAACATATTTACCCAAACAAAGCGCAGGAAATTCCGCAGCAGAATTCTGGACATGTACAGGGTGCGGCCTAAATACTGTGTCGAACTTTGTCGCAACGTCCATCCCTATTGCGAAAAATCTCTTCACCCTAAATTTCATATTTGGAATTGTTATCCCTTCTTCTGTATTATCTACACGTTTCGTAACCTCACATCAACGTTCCACGTTATAACACGTCCGAATTTTAAAAGAACTAAGATCGCGCTATGAAGCATCACCGTACAATCTTGTTTCTTGATCGCCTATCTTTTGCGGCAGTACAACTGCACCATCCATTTTGCAGTACTATGCTCTGCTGTTGAAGGGTTGTTCTCATGTACATGCCACATGGATGTCGCAGTTCTACATTTCGAGGAAATTCATGAGAAACGAACCCGTTGCAAAACTGCGAGGTGAAAGAGTTAGGCGAACACAGAGCCGTGATCTTTGCAGAGGGCGATGAATTCACCTGCTAAAGGGGAAGTGCAGACGGAACACTGCAAGCACTAGGAGTACCATGTTCACAACGAAGTGCATCACCATGAGAGATGGCAAAAATTAGTTATGTCACCTTGGAGGGCCGCAAAAGTTAGGCACCTTAGGACGATTATCTTTTTTTCAATGTGGAACAAAGCTTCATCGGCGAAAATAGCGTAGGGTAAGGGCATTAGAAGGAGCAGAAAACGTCTCTCTTGCTGATCTCATCTGATCTTTACCATCACTGAAGCTGATGTTTCTGAAAGTGACCACATGCCACAGGTCGACGTTGAATTAAAATTCGAAAAACAGCTCTCCGCTGGGGAGAAGGGTAGTTTAGTAAAGTAGGTATAGCTGCTAGTTCATCTATAAAAGATGTATCTGCCGGGACAATAGTGCTTCAAGAACCGAGGCGCAGAAGGCAAAGTGACGGTTGGTGCTCCAACTCCACAAACTCATACCGGCATAGGGATCGTGTGCAAACTTCCTTGACATCGATCGTATGGTTGCATCAACTAGCAGTCGTAGAGGGGTGAACATGCGCTCACTAACCCACTGCTGTCACGAATCTGGGATCGCTCACAGGAAAGAAGGAGGAAGAAAACCTCCGAAATTTTTTCGGGCCCCAATGGCCGTGCATGCCCGAAGTCACACTTCCGTCGCGAAGATAGAAAGCGATTGCGTTAGTCGTTTCCCAATATATTTGATTTGTAAGACTTTGGGTAAATAATAATGAAGAGCAATTAGAGTTTCAGCTTCTGTGACAAAAGTTATTAACAAATATTTTTGACACAGTATTTATGCCGCACCCTGTATATTCTTTTGCAGAATTTCAAAGCGCTTTTTTGTGCCTCCGTCCCCATGAATCTCTTTCTGCTGTTGCTTTTTTTTTGAAAGCAGTGCTGTTCTGCTGCGAAATTTCCGAGAGGCGTCTATTCTGCTTCGATGCTTTGTCTGAGTTAGTATTTCAAGTAGTGAGATAATTAATTCGTTTATTTATCTGAAGACGCGGAATCAAGTCACACACCTGAATGAGCAGTTACAACCTAATGATCTAATTACCTCAAACCAAATAAACAAGACAAATTCGCTGACGAATTCTCAAAGAGATACTGTGCGACCACATACTTAGCACGCTAACAATTTTGGGCGATCAACTTATGAAAATATAGAATCCGTACTTCAAGATTGGCAACACTCGCGAATGAGGCATAGTGTTCTCTTTCTTACCTCTTCTCTTCTCCTCAAGAAAATGTATCCAAATGGAATTGTACTCATTCTTTGCATTTAGAGCTCAAAGTACTTTGTGGAATGTTTTCCTTTCTCTTTTACAGCATCCAACCAAGGAAAAAATGTGATATTATTCTCGATATTAGTATGCGCTTTGTTATAGTGTTTCAATGCACATTTATTCACATCAGGTGAGAGCAAGAATCGCGAATTTTGAATAAAGGTGTAAAATGTCCGAAAACTTATACTTATACTTATAACTTATACTTAAAACTTAACTTAACTTATACTTACTCACTTATAATTATAAAAGGATTCATTTTTAATTATAAAGATAGAGCATGCACTTCCTTCGACTGTGGATTTTTCTCCGATTTGTGCTGCTAACAGGCAATCAGTTACTCATGAGATAATTTTGGGCTTGCATTGCTATCGAGATTAAGTAGAATGTATTCTTCGACAAATTTGACGATTTGTTTCTGTCCCTGGTTCCAGCTGGTATGGAGTGTACGCTAACAGCGTTCATAGCTAAATGTTGGGGAGAAAACTGCTTAGCTCAAATCTATTATTGAGTTATCAGAAGGGTTTTTTTTCTACGCATACGAAATTGTAGTTCCGTGCTTCGAAACGTCGTGTAATTTTTGACTGTTTGGGTGTGTTTAATGGTACTGCCAGGGATTTCTTTGGACGCCTACGTTGTTCTAATTGATGTTTTTAATCCTTTGCTGGTGCAGAGTATGGTTTTCTGATTCAATTAGAAGTTCCCTTTCACCTGAGTCAAGTTCTACTTTAGCACTTTCGTTTTTTCCGGTCTTTCACTCGTTGGAGGTGTTGTGGTTTTTCACGGGGGTTATACATTGGCATTCGAACAAAAGTTTTTGAACGAATACTCGAATAATTCGAAATTCTCGTCATTCGAATATTCGAATAATTTGAAGAGTCAAAATATTTGACTACTCGAATGCTCGAATCATTCTGAAAGTTAAAATGATCGATTATTCGAATACTCAGATTATTCGAAAAGTTGAAATATTCGATTATCCGAATATTCGAATATTCCAGCATCCATGATTCGAATAATCGGTTTAATCATAAAATTGCCAAGATTCAGGGACTGAATATTATAATTTACTCCCAGCGACTGATCCACCTTGACTGAATGCTATACATCATTATTCATTTATTATTTTTCATTGATTGCTTTATGAAGAAATTGAACAATAATGACGAAAGCCGTGGTAAAGACGGACCTGATTTGTGTCAAATTACATATAAGAGGCTGCTCATCTTATCAGCTGCAAATTTTTAATCCCGTGCTACATGGAGGGTCACGATTGCACCTGCCGCAGTAGTACGCACGCGGAGCAGGTGAGGCAGCACTCAACATCCACAGCGTCCAGCCGCACCACATACACATAGGTAGTGCCACGCTCCAGGCCACGTAGAGGTGCAGTCATTATTGACGTTCTCTGCACCTCTTTCGGCTTACTATTATACTGAATTGAAAAGATTACGAATCTAAAATTCATGCCAATTTGTGTGGAGGTACGCGATTGTGAGAGAATTAGGCGGTCACCAACCTCTCTAGAAGACAAAACTGAACGCTATTAGTTTTGTCTTTAACGGAGGTTGGAAAAGGGAGTAAAGTTGATTTCTTCGTTAAAAGCAGAGGCCCACCTCGTTCAGCATTTTGAGGTATCAACATATCCTAGACCTTCTCTGCATGTTGGTCCCAGCAATGTATTATATCATACATCAACAGGCACGAAAGCGACGAAGGAAAGGGTCGATCTGGCTGCAACTTGGAGCCGGGAGGCGAATCGCTCCAAAATGTGCTGGCTGCCTGGCACGGGTGCAGTGTTGGCCAACAAGTCTAGGCGTGTTCAATCGATAAGATCAACGGCTTAACACATCAGTTCCTCTTAGCAAACTGGTACACGCTTCCTCCTAGAAGACGGGTTGAAGACCGTTTGGAGACAATTATTGTACACCTGCTCCGCTGGAATCAGTGTGTCGAGGAGAAGCAGAGTCTGCTATTAGCTCATTCACGAAAATGAGGTGGGACCCTGCCTTTGAGACACGTGGGAGCATAGGGTAGGGGTAGAATGTACGTACTTGAACTTGGTTACAGATAATTCCTTCCACTAGGAGCTCGATGAATCACTACTAACATGAGAGACAGAGTGAAAGAATGTAGGTAGAGCTTACGTTCTTACCTAGAGTTATATTTATGTGAACAGCAGTGGCAGATGCAGAAAGTGGGCAGGATGAGGCGGGGGGGGGGGATGGAAAAAATTGGGTTCTCTGCCGCTTTGGGTGGAGAATAAAAAATTCGAGAATATGAGTTATACTCGACAATAGTAAACTGAAAAACAAACAATCAAAAATAAAATAATGCAAAGTCTTTATCTATTTTGTACAGTGATTCCAAAAATTTGGTGACTCCGCCACTGGTGCGTAACTATCCCATTTTTAACGTTCTGGAGGGAGCAGTCCACTGTGACATTCTCTGTCACTTTATTTGACGGATAACAGCCTTACTTTCTTGTCATACTTCGTAGCATAGTTAAGCGCGGAGCGCGCCGGAACAAAAAAGGGAAAGGCGGAGTAAGAGCATCCTCCAACAAACTGCTGCAGACAGTGTCCCGAAAGGTGGTTAAAAACCACCTTGAGACATTTCATGCAACGCATTGAGGCGTTATTCAACGATTCAAGTATATATTGCACCAGCAAACGGCTGATTCTCATCACATCATCACTATCAACGTCACCAGAATATCAGAAGCAGGAAGGATAGAACTGCTGCGGAGAAGATCCAGTTGGCGACTGAAAGTAGCTGCTCGATGGAGATGTGAAGAAATCAGCGGGTCTCTTTGCAGGTAAGGCTAGATATTCATTATGCCGGTGCGATAAAAGAGTATAAAAAATAAACAACAATAGCGTTGCAGCCTCCTTTTTTAATCGTGAAAGGTAACCATTGCGGGCACTGCAAGAAAATGAACCTTGAATTGTTTCCGCTAGGACGAGCTTGTCAGAGTT
>KN731440.1:0-12332 GCA_000816745.1 Ancylostoma duodenale | reverse complement strand
ACTTTAGTTAAATGCAAGGCTGGCCCTGAGTCGTTTCCAAGTGTGAACGCAATCGAACTGACACAATAACCATAATATATATTTTACAGGAGTGACGTAATAAATAGCAGTGACCACTAACTAATGAAATGAAATCACAAATTCCATAGCGGATAAGTTGAGGTGGAGATGTCGATTTTAACAGTACCTCAGATTATTGCAGGGAATGAATCCTATTGGCGCCTATGCAAAACTATGTTGTTTCATTTCGTACGCTAATGAACGACCTCGTCATAAGGACGTACAACATTATCAGAAATCTCAAACGTGCGAGTTTTTAGTGACTGGAAGAGCAAGAGATGGTGTTAACAGGCTATAGGGCGAAATCTCTGCCGCTATGAGATGGTGTGGGTCTGACGCGAGACGCTCCATTATTGAGGTAGTTTGATCTCCTTTGCTTGACATTGACGTTGGCACACGTATTCTAATGAATGACGAAAAAAGCAGGCTAATAATGCATCGATTGCTCGTATTGTCACAGATCCAAGTATATGTAATGCATGTGGATTTGGAGAATACAATGACATCGTTTGCAGTGCGGCATATAAGACTATCAAGTTCCTTTTTTGTAAACTAATCTTCTTGATAGGGTCGAGCTAGGACTTGTGTAAGAAGGTTTCGGATATTGCAATGCCTGTCCTGAACTTGCAGCAACTGTAAAAAGCTGAGATTCGTCTTCACATGTGTACACCGAGCGTCGACGGAACTGACGAATTTGTGGACTTCTCACAGCAGCGCAACACAACCTCAACCACGCCGCAACAAGCGTTGGGGTCTGGAGTCGTAATCATGTGCTGCTGTAACGATCATTCGAAATAATAACGGGCTTGGTCTGTGGGTAATTGTGTACCTGGGTGAGCTAGAGCGTTACGAAATTCTACGACTAGCCGGTGATGGCGATTATCTCTACATATAAAGTAAAATGTGTGTGTTCCTAATAGAAATCACGGAGGGTTAACCGATCTAGACCAAACTTTGCACACATTTCCTACTTTTCGCCAAAATTTCGATTGATTTCTCGACTTTATTAGAGGGCGAGATGGCCTACCGGTTTAATGCGCTGCTTTAGAGCACCATGTGGCCACGGGGTTCCGGGTTGGGATCCCGCCGACACCGCCTCCTGTATTGGAGCGACAGGACGTCCTAACACGCAGGCTCAGAAAAATTCATGTCACATCCATATGATCAATGACAACAAATGGTGCTAGGATAAATGCTATTGCGTCCCCAGGCATCGACGCGCACTTTCAGAGCCCGGTTAGTGTGAAAAATATGCGAGGATCCTCGATGTTTCTCAAACGGTGGCAACGGGGGCAAGAATGCGCATCGTTAAGGATCACAACGTAGCCAAGACGAGCATTGCGACTTTGAACGTTGGCACGTTGACAGACCGTTCATGTGAACTGGCGGCAGCACTCGAGCATCGTCGAATTGACTTGTGCGCTGTGCAAGAAACGAAATGGTCTGGTAACAAGTCGAAGGACATAGGTCATGGCTTCAAAGTAGTCTACAAGAGCAATCTAAAGACAAGGAACGGTGTGGACATAGTCCTCTCTCAACGCTTCCGGGACTTGATAGCAGAGGTGAAGCGTTTCGATGACCGCCTCATGAAGATCGTAACACCACCGCAAATCAAAGCCTTCAGTTCTTCTCCGCGTACGCACCACAGGTAGGCCATTGTGACTAGGTCAAAGATGATTTTCGGATGTCGCATGACGTGAAGACAGCGGAATTATCACAGGAAGACACAATCGTTGTCGTATGAGATCTAAATGGCCACGTAGGAGTGGCAAAGGAGGGTTACAGATGCCACGGAGGCTCTGGGTACGGGACACGAAATGAAGATGGCGAGAGCACACTAGAATATGCTGACTCTCGCAACCTCGCCATAATGAATGCAAAGTTCCGAAAGCGCCATTTTTACCTCATTTCCTTCTACAGTGGCAACGTGAAGACCCAGATCGATTTCGTTCTCGTACGACATCGCGATCAATGCCTAGTTACCGAAGCGAAGGTTGTACCCTACGAGACCGTGGCCACGCAACATCGTCCGCTTATTTGCACTATAAAAATCATGCCGCCAGAGAGGATGCTGACGAACGGTGCGGACCGGCACGAACTGGTGGAGGTCAAAGGAGGAGAAAGCCACAGTAACTTCCACCATCAAGCTGACGCCGGTCACGACCGTCGACGAGACCTGGAAGAACACAACCAGAGCCATTGTAGTGGCACGTTAAGTGGCAGGTTCACAACTAGGCACACCTGAACCAGATCGCCAAAGAATTGACAGACCGGAGTGGCTAGGAAAGGTAAGATGAAGTGAAAGTGAAGGTGCGCGAGAAGAAACGTTTCTACCACGTATTATTCGGTAACGAGACGGATTTCAACTGGCAGAAGTACCTAGAAGCAAAGAAAGCAGCAGAAAGGCTACGGCTGAGCACTACGACAATGCAAGAAGCTGGATGAGAAGGATAGCGGAGAACCCCTCATCTACCGACTGGCGATGTCTCGCCAGCGACAGGCCGAAGACGTCAAAAAGTTCTACGGAGTTAACGATGAACACGGTCATCTCATAGCAGACCGCAAGGAAGCAACAAAGAGGTGGTGTGACTACTTTGAGAAGATCTCAACAGAAGAATTCAGCCATCCATCCATTCCATATATACCGCCCACTTACGGTCCTATCCAGCCGATCACCGTGCATGAAACCATGGCTGCGCTAAAGCGTATAAAGCCAGGAAAAGCGAGTCCTGATGATGCAGCAGTGGAGCAATGGAAGTCAAGACACTGAAACTCAGCTGAACGGCTGACGGCGTTCTTCAATCAGGTCATCTCAGAGAAAAGCCCCCGTGGATTGGCAGAAAAGCACCACAATCCCAATGTGGAAGACGAAAGGCAACCCTGCGCAATGCTCAAACTATTGGCCCATACGTCTGCTGTCTCATAGTATGGAGATATTCGAACGCATAATCGATCGCCGAATCCGCGACATCATCCGAGTTACCACGAACCAGTGTGGTTTACTAGGTAAATGCGGAACCAAGATGCAATCCATGCAGCTCGGCTGATGATCGAGAAACATTGCGAGAAGCAAAAGCCAATGCATCTAGCGTTCTTTGATACGGAGAAAGTCTTCAACCGGTTGGCCCATGAAGTCATCTGGTACGCGTTGCCGTGGCACGGCATTCCTGAGGAGCTCATCGAGTGGGTTAAGATTCTCTACACGGATCCAAGGAGTCGAGAGAATGCGGCCGTGGGCACATCACCGAAATTTCCCATCTCCGTAGGTATACATCAAGGATCAGTCCTCTCACCACTTCTCTTCGTCGTCGTCATGGACGCTGTCAGGAGAGACCTATAGAGGCCGACGCCATGGACTCTGCTATGCCAGATGACGTCATGCTCGCGTATGAACAAAAGGAGCACCTTGTACCTCAGATGTACGCCTGATTTTGAATACTTTGTTGTTGTTGAATACATTGACCACAAATGTGACAATCGTTTTTCACCCAAGGGTCTGTTTATCGATTTATTGATTTTATGGAATTGTCGCTGTTTTACGATTAGAACACGTTCACTGAAGTCCTGGAACACACTGAACATGAATATAATGAGCATTTTACATGAAGTCTTTGTCCAAAAAAATATTGTAAAAATTTTGTGGTACCTCATGCAGTAATCTCCATGTTCTCTGGTTTACGAGTTTGGGCACTTCTCAAGTAATCATGTAATCACATCTCATTATGCTTCTGCTTTTACTGCAGGTTTTAGTTGGCTAATTCGACATTGTTCTAAACCCACTGCAGTGGGTCCCTCGTAGGCAACGTTAAACCAACCTTGTGAATCCACCGCTATAGCGCGTCCACATCGATCTTGACACCCGTGACATTGGACTGGGTGTCACTCTGCACCATAGATGTTATGTGGGTGCGAGTATGGCGAGGATCTACAGCTCGCACAAATTTAGGAAGGGAAGAAAGTCATTAGTGATTGACAAGCATTCGGAAGTAAATTGCAAAGTCAGTGGAACTCAATGAAAGGTTCATAAATCGACAAAAGATAGACCACCCCGTCCTCGAAAGGATGGACGAGTGGTGTGGGGAGCATCGCTTTGATGGAGCTCGCTCGTTACATGCCTTTCCCACACCACTTATTGAGGTCTTCGTTTTTATCGTTAAGAAGGGCAGTGCAGTTGATGAAACTTTCTAAATATTTCCGAACTTCACAACTCTCAAAATTTACAAGGGTGTACTGATGGCGGACAAGTGTGCCGGAGCCCCGCAGTTCTCGGATAAAGAATCGGTCTGCCCTTGAGGCAGTTCCGGATGATTGGATAGAAAATCAAGCTTTTTTCACAGAGAGATCAACAAGAGATCTAATATTGTATGAGCTTACGGATTCTATACATTTCCTCTAAGTTTGCAGGTGAGACATCACGAACAAGTTTGCGACAGAAGGCCAATTCAACAGGACACGTAGACAACACCGACAGAGGATGATCCGACTGACCATTGGTCCAGCGTTAAAAGGGATGTGGCGATCAGAGAACGCGGATTTCTTACTGGATCTGGCAGGGCTCTGGCAGGGCAACCAGCTGTCGGGGATTCATGAAGAATCTCATTCATTTATGCTTTGCTGTGCTATGCTGTTATGAATTGCTGTCATTCACAGACAAGACTGTTCATCAGAAAAAGTACGAGTTTACGATGAGTGAGCGTACAGCACGCACTTTTTCTGGAACATCATTGGTCTCATGCTTATAAACACCTCGTCTCCCGCTGCACTAGTCTTTCGCTTGTGTGAGTAATACATAAAATTAACGTTATTCTTCGGAAATTCGTAGCACTAATGCAAAATAAACAGAGAAATTCTGCTGAGGTTTGATCCAAGCTGATGAATGACCTTGAAAACACACGTGCAACAACGGCAACTCATTTAATTTGCAATCTTCAGCATAAATGAGCCATGCTTTGCGCTTGTGTTGAAATTGCGATGGCTGACGCTGACGAGGCGTCAGAAAAGTCAATGAAAGGTCATTAAAAAATCTCGCATAGTCAACAGGTGCTGGCTTGGATCAAGTCTGGATAGATCCGCCCGAAAAATGCGAGTAAAAGTATACATAGTTCAATCGAGGATTCGTGACCCACGGTGCATTTACGGATTCCCGGTGCCAAGCACTGCTGTTGTGGGCTTTCAACCATGTGTGGAAAGCATCTCAGTGAGTGCTCTCAAAAGCGCATATTACAACCATAAATTGACGCATGGACTATGCGGGCTTGATCCTAACATATACTGCACATTTAAGCCATCAGTTACGAGGGGCAACTCAGTGAAACTATACCTCCCTAGAACTAAAATTAAGTGCAGATCACAATACTTCATTAATAGAGCAGGTCCGATTATTTAGCACTGAGCAGACTGAAGGCAAGCCCTGATAATATTTGATCATTCACTAGAATTTTTGAGAACTATATAAAATGATGATTGCTTCCTAGGCGAATATGTAAATGTGCACATTTGTAATTGTAACTGTATCTTTGTACTGATAGCATGAGACGTCTTATGTAAACAATGAGCATACAATGAACCATCCGAACAAACCATAGCAACTCTCAACTAATCAACTGCACGATTTGTAAGGATTTTACAATAAATTCAGCCCAAACGCTTCCTGGGAGGGTTGAGGGGAGTCAGCGAGCACTTCTAGACAGATTTACACGGAATCACATGTACAGTTCTGACAACTCCTGGGTGTTCCAGTGATGCAAAAATCTCATGAATGATTCTGAGGTGGGAGCACCTACTGAAGCAAATGAAAACAGGATTGTCGGAATAAGATTTTAAATAGGTAGTAGAAGAGCGTTCAAATCAAGAAGACGCCATTTTTCGGGATTTTCACGTCTTCAGTTTTCTTGAATCTAAAAGCAGTTGAGACCACCTATCCAAGTCTGTATGCTCCAGCCGGAATAATGCATTAGATATATTCGGAATCGAAAATTCTGCTCGAAATAAGTGGATGAATCGGATTCTGGAAAAAGAGGAGGAAGCACGTACAACGTCAGGGGAGTGATGAAAAGCGAGAAATCATCCTTTTGTTTGAAATTTTGAATTATTTGGATCGCGTTTTAAGTAACAGATGAATTGAGTATTTTAGGGGAAATAGTGACATTCAATACAAAGAATCATGAGAGGTAATAATACTGAACTCAAACGACAGTCGAGCATAGAGTGAATAAAGTAAGTTAGTAACAAATGTGCAATGAAACCACAACATATCTTAGAGCGTCAACCCTAATCGACAAACAGCATTCAGTTTAGTAACTGCTTTGTTACTAAAATAAACTTCAATCAGCGACGTTGAAGATGACAGAGAACATTAGTCACCTAGATCTGACGAGGATTATGCAGTGAGCAAAATGTGAGCGCAAAAAGAAGTGAGCAGCCTGGTTACACTGGTCACAACTGACGAGATGTCCTCCAGTCCAACACTAAACTCTTTCAGAACCACTGAGACTTCGACCACTCTTCCCGCGAGATCACGTGCAACGGATAGATCATACGAGGCTCAAAGAAGTTAAAAATACTATTTGTTTCCTTCAATTTGATTTCAAGGCATCAACAAGTTATTGGATTTTCATTCGGTCCTAAGCACATCATACATGCGGCTAGCCGTTGTTCAAGATAGAAACATGCTCCGACACTTTAAAGAATGTGATGGCAGTCTCTGCTACGAATTCGATCTCTGTGTTTTCTGTTCCTGGACTTGCGAAAAGTCGCCGAAAAAAAATTGTCAAATCTTTAAATAGCGAGGATTGCATTCGCGCTGATTTCTAACATTCTGAATTCAACATATGGGCAAGCAGTTTTTTGATTTGAACTTCTGCACGAAGTTGGCACATCCAATTTTTTTACGTGAACTCTCATGGAGAGACCAGAAGCTGCGAATTTTTTTTGTTTATGCAGTCACTTTGTAAACACTGCAAGTTTTTTTGTTTTATCCGTGGAAAAGGCGTACAAATACATAAATTGGGGAAAATACTGAACTTGGGCATAAGAATTGGATAGATCCAGTAGCCAATTAAGAAACTAGAGGTTGTTGCTCGATGAAACAAGCAAAAACTTCTGAAAAAGCAAGGGCTTTGAAGAAATATGCCACTGAGCACTAATATCCACATATAAGGTTGTCGCGAAAGTTTTCCGCCACTCACTCTCAAGTATTGCCGATTCTTTCAGTATTGTTCCTGAACTTTCTTTCGAAGGCATATATAAAGGCCAGTTACTAGTCTACTGATGCCGAATTTGCCCCACCATTCTGTTGGGCTTATGACCGAAAAAACCGTTACTACAAGCGTGTTCTACTGCTCCAGCTTTGCGAGCTCAGGAAACGCAGCTACAAAAACGATGCTCCAGAAAACATATGACTTAAAATAGGTCTCTCCTCTACTTCTTAGTATACGGTGAAGATTTGGCTCCGCAAGTTAAAAGACGGCGGCTTGGTCTTGAGACAGATCGCGATCCTGCAGGTAAGGTAAAGTGAATCACGAGCTCCTCCTAGAGCTGATTAAAGAGAAATCATGGAGCGGTACCTGCAAGCTGGTAGAGGGACCTCAGGGCTATCACAGTACCATAGCCTTCCATCCACATCTCTTCGAAGAGAAAAGAAAATATGGCTCATGTTTTCATCATGGTCTGAGTCGCCACCAATTTCAAGAGCGTTGGGTGCGCGCTTCAACTTTTTAGCTTTTGACAGAATTTTGCGCTCGGTTCCCCAGACGGTTACCAGTGACGAAAAGTGGGCTCCTTATGTGAATCACATGAGGAAATGTGGGTGGCTCGGAAGCCGTTGATCATGGATTGCACTGCCAAAACGAGAACTACCTCATCAGAAGACAATGCTCAAGATTTGGTAGAATTGCGAAAGAACCACTCATTGAAAGCTGCTGACAACAAACCCTCCTGCTACCGAGCAATTGTTGCCAGTAATGGTGGCACATATATAGCGCAATTGTCAGTTGTATTGAAGAAGAAGAATGAATTCGAAAAAGAAGGCTGAAAGTGCCGGGAAACTTTCGCGACAACCTAATAGAATTCGTTTTTCAATGAGAAAAAAACTTCGAGCTTTACTGCACCGTTGTGAAGTAAGTTCTATACGTTTCTGTCTGACTTGATTTACGCTGTCGAATTCTGCTGAACTTTCCCCTTTTTCTCCCTGAATTGATCTCTGTCATTGGTGGTAAGTCGTTTAAGGAGAGCGAAAGATTGTGAACCCTCTGCCTTGAGGTCCTCCTACTCCGTTCGCCCAGGGTCCCTGACGGATTCGTCCGCCGTGGGTTAAGTTGGTCAGCCGAGCCCTGGTATCTGTTGACTCAAGTGATGCGTTCTGGGTGTGGGAACAGGATCTCGGTGGGGGACCTTTCACATTCTGTAGCAGGAGAGCGGCCTTATGATCCGCCTGGACGAGATATCGAAATGTTATCTGGTTATTAAGTGGGATGACCAAGCAGAATTCTAGACTTGTAACTGTAGTTTGGTTTTTTGGAGCATCTGAGTGTATTTAAATAAATAAACAAACTAATCGCCCGAAAAACTTATATGCCCAATAAAAACGAGAAGAACCACTTAAAATTCTGGTGGGCGAGAAAGGAGGACTTTAGTGTGAGATGCTTCTCAGCGTGAACTTATTGGGCCTCTTCACTGGGGAGATGAATAGGGAATGGCTCTCCTAGAATTGCCTAATTCCACAGATTTCAATGGGTTTGGGAAACTCTGAACACAGATAGAAGGGAACTTCTCAGAAAAAGGCTAGCATCAAAGCCGATCGTCCCTTTTACGATCCAGTTCAAGGACCGAAAATTAAATTAAATTCAAGAACCGCTGTAGGGACCTTGAATTTAGAATTGCAGTTCAAATGACACATTTGTTGTCACTCCCTACCAGATCAGCAAATTTTTTCCGGTGACGAATAAGAAGTAGGTATTCAGAGAATGTAACTGCGCGGTTTCTGTAGGACTAAGGGTCTTCTCTGTAGATATATTAACAAAGAGTCATCGCGTGCAAAGTCGCTGCCGGCCGAATTCGATGGCTCATCAGGAGACTTGACCACTACAGGCGACTGTTTGAAGATTGAAGGTACTTTCAACAAAAAAGGATCAGTTCTCGTCAAAACTCACATCACGTCAAACGGCTCTTTCGTTTCACCCGAAACGTATCAGCGCTGTGACAAGAATCTGACCCAAAAGTGGTGTAGGTAGCAGATGTTTCAGGTTACCAGCACACATAAAAAACATTGCAGCATAACACAAGAAAAACTGTGTGAACTACCATCAACTGCCCCGGAACTTTTGCACGCACCTAGTAATGTGCATCCATACTCCTTACACTTTCTATAGTAATATGATGGGAATCCGCCGTTCTTTTTATGAGATCATCAGAGATGCAGAACTAGTCAAGCGCGTTATGAAATAAGTGTCCTTGTCAACATATAACATTTAATATTCTATAATAACCATTTTTGAGAGAGGAGTACAAACATGAATGCAGCTTGGCCATGAAAGGAAAAATGAGATTGCCTTGGAATTGGAACAGAGCTATGTCAATACTCCTAAAAGCCTAGACGGAAGTGTTGCTGTGACGTTACTCCAGCAATAATTAAATGTCTAGTGCAGCTAGATCTATTATTAGTTAGGGCTAGCCGAAAACGGATTCTATGCACTCTTTGCAGTTCATTAATGTGTAGATAATAAAATTATGATCAGTTGCAATCCAACGTTGAAGAAGGAATAAAGTTGTAAATTGGATTGGAAAATAGGATTTGAACGAAATAAGCTTTTAAGACAGCCTCTCTTCGATTCAAGAGTACTATTCTCACGAAAGTTTGTTTCCCATGCCCGGAGAACAAAACATGTAGCGCTGAAGGACAGCTTAAGGACTGGGACAAAAACACTTCAAGACAAGACGAAAGGGAACTTTGGAAAGCTTTTTGGTGATCTTTGAGTGGCCGGAAGAAGCGAGCCACTCTTATCCTTACCGCCAGATGCAGACATAATGCGATTGCCAGAATATATAATAAGATTCGTGACGATGCACTACGACGTACTACTTAGCACACGTGTTCTTATGCAGCGGTAGTGGGCAAAGCTGGAGGAAATCAGAAAAATTGAGAAAAAGCGCTATTCGCCTAATCCTTGCTACTCATCCTGAAAAATGGATAAAAAAGCAAGAGTAGAATATGGAAACTGCCCAGACTGGAGCCCTCCCTAAAATATTGACGTTTGTCCTTCTCTCTGCCTCTCCCCCTCCCTTCCCCCCTGGCCCCCTGGGCACCCCACCAATGCATTGGGACACGTCTGATTGCCCGTTACGTAGTTCACACAGAATTTGCGAATTTTTCCATCAGTGGAACGCCTAAACTTCCTTGCTTTAGTTAAATGCAAGGTTGGCCCTGAGGTTTCCCAGAATATTTATGAAAGCAATCGAACTGACACAATCCACATATAAAACATAGGAACGCTTACGACACTTTTTCAAAAATCTAAAAGGCACGCGTGGGCGTCAAATTCAAACGATAGGAATGCATGTAAGCAAGATGGCGAAAAAACGTGGCTCGGAGACATGGGCATAATCCGAATAGGGCGGCGGGCCTAAGACACCGTTCACCGGATGGATCGATCCGGATATCGATTTATCGATTGATTTTATCGACTTTCCTCTGTTTAGCTCCAATCCCGATCAAAATGGGCATACTGGGGTAATCCACCACGCTGGTCACGAATCTGAAGGCCACTTTGCACCGCGTGATTAATGACTTATTGATTTCATTGATTTTTCGCAAGTTGTGCTGCAGGCGTGACGAAACCGTGCTAACAGAGGTTTGTCAAAAACCAAGCTCCTGCAGAACCCGACTATTCAAGCATTTTAATAGGCTATTGTATTAGGTGCATGCAAAAGTTCCGGGCCTTCCTCCAGAGACTGACGCCACGGACTCTGGAGGAAGGCCCCGTGCACCTCACGTCAAAATCGTTATTATTATATTCCTCATGCTTATGTTTTCCAAGCGCAGATATTATCAAGCTCCCACGACGCTTACTGGCTAGATGTTCCTCGACTCGTATGCTGAGCATGCGTCCCGTTCTCCCATTATATAAGCGCCACAGTTTGAGCATGTCATCTGTTGATTACCCCAGCCTTTGAACAGTCTCTCGTTTTACCATACGGACAGACAACGCAATCAGTCGATACTATGCTTATCGTAGAGTCCGTTCCAAATTAACTGTTTTTTGGTTTATCATTAGGTATATTTTTCCAAGGTAACATCATTATTCAGTTGAGCTCGTATAAGACATCGTCGCAGGTTGGCATTTCGTCGGGGATGAAAGGGAGGCATAGCGTAAGCATATTTTCGTTCGTACTGCGTTGATTTACGGGACATCGCTATGAATCGCCATGAAGTTTGAAACAAAAATGCTCTTTGCTTCCACTATTACTTGGTTGCTTGACACGTTCAAGTCAATAATGTAAATTGCATGCAATGCTTTGGTCTTGGTTTATGAAGGAATTTGCTAATTTGCATAATTTAAGTTTTCAAAGCTTTCGCCATTATCTCTCTCAGCCATATAGATAAGTGGCACGAATGAATATGCATGAAACCATCGAGCCTCCATTGAATTCAGAATAAAAGAGCTGCTCAGATGGGAGAGTTGCTTTCCTCTTCGGTCCGCTTCGAAATCTTCTCACTTTTTTTTTCTGAATTGTTCCATTAGAAAACAGTTTGGTTTACCAAATAGTTCACTTCAGGTTGAGCATGTGTTTTGCTGCATCGTAGGCCACCAAAATGAATCATTAACATCTTTTGCAGCTCACTCAAATTGTTATATTTCATGAGATTTCAGCAGGGTTTCGGAATGAATAAGTTGGATATTGGCAGAGACAACTATTGGCTTTCAAGATAATAGTGGTTAACTGATGACATTTACTGGGTACTCTTACAACGTAATTCCACGTAAATCGCCTAAATCAGCGCTGCCACCCTGACAAACAAAATCTTGGTTCAAACTATTAGAGTAGGTTTGTAAAACACCCAATGAAGAAGACCCATATAACTGGGACAAAGCAGAGGGATGTATTTGATAGATAATCTCCGGCAAGATTTTGAGTTGGATTCTTTTCTTGTGTGCTTTCCCTCTGAACCATTAGATGTAACGGATTACCAACGAACACACATCGATAATTCTGCTAGCTAGATTAATGTGTGAAGTTAACAATCTTTCCGTTTAATATTTCCAGGCGTCATTCAT